>JAPYYW010002985.1:0-19835 GCA_030522545.1 Cremastinae sp. A BG-2022a
TTTAGTGACAAAGAACATTCTCTCTTATTTTTATCATGTTCTTAACAAATTTCCTTTCCCTATACTTTTAACATGTAAAACGTCATTTATTTTCGCCATATGTAGCCAACCTCCTTAAGGGGTTTCGGCACAGCTGGCGAAAATAAATCAACTTCAATACATGTTAAAAGTATAGAAAATTAAAATTTGTTGAAAATACGATTAAAATAAAAAATAATGTTCTTTATCACTAAAGAAATTTATATAAATTCAGAAAAAAAATCATCTAGATTGTTTTCGAGTAATCGAGTGTTAAAGTTACATTCTTATACACGGAAAGTATACCTATATTATCTAAAAAATATTATTTCATGGTTCAATTGTTCGAAAAATACGTAGACGAAAATTCTAAAAAAATTCGTGATTACGCATTTCAGATGAAAGAATATCCTCTCCAAATTTGAACGAATTTTTATCATTTCGTTATGTGTACCGAAACACCCTAAGAGTGTTTACGCGTTTGTTTGCCTGCGCGCATTCATTTCGTGTGTAAAGTTAAAAATCATCAAGTGAAATTATTTTCAAGATATTTTGAAGAAATTTAATATTAAAGTTCCTTGATGGCATATTAAAATATAGGTTTAAAATTGAAGAAAGATTTATCGTGCAGACGTCGAGATATTCATTGTGTAAAATAGTAACTTTTAATACGGAGTCTTACGAGAAGTCACAAAATAATGCAATTTTCAAAGATAAATATCTCGATTTCTAGATGATAAATGTTATTGAAATTCGACCACTAGTTGGGTATCATATTAAACTCGGCGTATGTCAAATATTAGCAAAAAAAAAAGTTCAAAAATAATGTTCACGTGGTAAACGCGTGAACCTCCTTAAGGTAGGAGTCGCGTGACAATATATTAAAAAATTTGGCTATACGTGTTAATTAAATGGAAAATCACCACTTGAATTTTTTTGAGACTGCAGAATTGCCGATAGAATTCCCTTAACGACCTACTCGATAATCGAGGGAAAATTCAAATCACGATCTAATTCGACGTCCTTAGTATGATTTTTGCACTTTGACACGCAGCAAAAAAAATAAAAAAACTAATCTAGAACTAAAAACAAACGATTGAAACGTCGTTATCTGGTTTGTTTCGTCGTCAAGACGAATTGATTGCGTAATTATTTTCCCTCCGGCGAATTCGAATTGAGGAATAATTCGTTCGGTCGAGGCAAGAAGCGATAATACGAGAGGAGCTGTTACTTTTTAGTGCTGTCCCTCCTTCTCGCGTTATTCAGAGCCTCGTCAAGGACTTGCACGAGATTCGATTATGCAAAATAGTGAACGGTTGTGCTCATGATACAACTCGGGAAGCTCGAGATCTCTCGATATTCCCTCAAGTAATGTAAAAACAGACAATGGATTCTTCTTTACCATTCTCCTTTCGCTTTGTCAACAGATTTCATAGGAACTTCCCGATGGGTGAATCGAGACAAGATATCTGCCTAGAAAAAAAAACAATCATTATTGTGTATCAATAACAGCAATTGAGTAAAAAAATGCACATGCATAATTTTTTCAACAGTTTTCAAGGATAGAACAGACAATCGATCCCATTAAAAAGTTAATTCTTTACTTTAAATTCGTAAAATCCAGAGTCTGGCTTTTGCTACAAAGTTGCCAATTTTTAGAGTTTTCATTTGACTACCAATTGGCAACTTTTAACAATAATTTAAATATTTTTAACTGTTTAAACAATTAATATAAAAAATTGTAGTAAAACGTTTTGAAATTTAGTCTACAAACAAAATGAACACTGCTACGAATATATTTTTAGAAAATTCACAAGAATCTCATATCGTGAAATTTGTATTCAGTGCAAATTTACGAATTCTCCATAAGGAGCAATGTTAAATCTTAATAACTTTAGAGTTCAATAACTCTTAAACCACTGAGTAAAACGATATCAAATTTCAAACATCCTTTTTATATGCTTGAGAAAAAAATATCAAAAATTAATCAAATTCTCACAATTTTAAAAATATCGCTCATACATCCTTAAGGTATTTATGGCAGTTAAATAAAAAAATATTTATCTTCGTTTTTTTCCGTACTATATGATCTTACAGTTTAAGTTTACTTGAAAAAGTGGTTACTAATTGGTTCAAGAACAGCATATACTTAAAATTCAAGGTTATTCACAAGTGAAAATTAGGAAAAAAATTATTTTAGAATTTTTTTCAACTAATTGAAGCTTCGTTGGAGTACCATAAAATGCTGTACCAAACTTAAAGAAGTTCTACGTGTTAGAAGTCAAGATATTTAGAGTTGAAAATCTGCAATATTTAACACGTACTCTTCATATGGGAGAGTAGAAAAATTATGATTTTCAATAATGAATGTCTCGAATGCTATGTAAAGAAACTTTTTAAAATTTAATTCACATATGCACATGGCATCAAAGATGATTTATACAAAATTTTAACAAATTCCTAAAATATCGTGAATGATGTTCTACCTTAAGAAGTCGAATAAATTGATGTTACGAACTCTTCTGACGAAACACTCCAAAATTTATCGATAATTTACTTATAATCTCTAATATATGCTTATCTTCACTGAAAAAAAATTTTGTGAAATTTTATTGATTCAACAAAATTTTGGTTTAATCAACTGAAATTTTGTTGATTCAACAAAAAATTTTTCTCAGTGTAACATTATGCAATCCGTTTCCGATATTTTTATTTTCTCAAGACCGTGCACATCTGACACATCTAACAATTGTGGATGTACTACGTTAAATCTCATAATCTTTCTAAATGTTATATTAAAAATATCCATCGACACTTCTAATTATAAATTTAATCACTGTCGATGAAAGGAGAAATTTTTGTTTCCCCCGTATGGAAGAAAAATCAATTGTTCGAGTGAAGTAACTCATAATAAATTTATGGAAATTTGTGGAAACTCCATGTTTTATGGAACTCGTGTTCTGCAGACACGCCCATGTCGTAAAATAGCCCCACTCTTTTAATATTCACGGGGTTGACTGCACGCCGCTTTCATACGTGATATATTCTTCAAATCGGACGACACATCTTATTTATTATCTTACTTCCTCCTTCATATGACAATAATTACTACTCGAGAGAGTATCAATGACTGAGGTCGAGGATTTATGGCTGAGAAAATCATTCAATATCCACGCTCGCGATGATAAAAAATAAAAAAACGTCGTTGAGGCTCTGCTCTAATTATCACGTTATAAAAACATACAACTGTCATTATTTATTCCCACTTAATGTTAATGTCTTGTTCTTGGAGTCGTAACTTAATGATGTCTTCCAAGCCAAGTTGAATATTTTTTACAAATATTTTTTTAACATGCTTTTTACTGCAATTAGTGATAAATAAAATAGTCAAATTTTGGGGATTTTAGAATTATCGTGGTGCTCCAAACAGTATATTTAATAACGTTAAAACTTTTATTAAAGTTGTTGTTTTGATTGAAGACGTATTACTATATATGTATAGAGCTCTGGGTAACGTTTTATCGTTAATAATTAATGCAAAAGGCCCGAAACGTCAAGTTTTTATTTTTTCTACAGTTTTTAAAATGTTTAATTAATATAATAAATAGTTTTTATGAAGAGTCACGCATATGCAAAACAATTACTGTTTAAAATAAAGGTATACGGAATTGTGTTCTCGCATCTACTCAATGTTAAAAATCGAATTTTTAATTACGAAAATTTTCATTGAATGGTCGGTAAAGACAGGTTTTTTTGTGTGGATTTTGTAGCTGGGAACTTTTCCAATCGTTTCATCCGAAAATGATACATTTTTCTTCAAATCAACATTTTTTACAGACATCCTTAATGAAGCAATGTTACACTACACGAGGAAAAATACACTTTTGGTCGAAGATGACAATTTTTCTGTGCATTAATTTTCATGAGAAAACGGAGATACGAAAATGAATGGCAAAGAGAATAATAAAAGGAGGGCCATTGCACGGGAGCTCGCAGCAAGAAATCGTGTTTGTCTCGTAGATAAGAAAAGAAGAAATGCACGAATGGGGAAACGTATATATACCAGAGCAGTAGAGTATTATCGCTCGACTCTGTTCTCCTCTTGCCATTTTCACCTCGTGCTCTTATTATTCTTCCAAGATTTACAAGAATTTATGATCACGAGACATTCGGTAGTTGTTTTCGTTATAAATCACTGGGAAATCCTCGGAGTGATTTACCAACGTATTCCCTATCGACTCTAAGATTTCGCTGCTGCCTCGTTTCTCAGAGAATTTATATTTTCAAAAAAGTACTCGTCCCATATTTTAAGATAATCCTCAATAAAATGTCACAGATTTCGTCATAAAAAATGTTTTAAAATAGTCGAGACTTAAATCTCATTTCAGTTTTTGTTTATCAATTTCTCATTCTCTTCAAATTTCATAAAATACTGTTTATATTGAAATAAAATCTTGGCGTAAAAAAAACGACTTAATAAATCGTGACATCGTTTTTTTTATATTGTTTAGCGACATGAATTAAACTGATCCAATGTCAGTGAACAATTACATATTTCACGTGGATAAATTTGATAGAGTATTTTTTATGATGACAAGATATTCATTATTCACGCTACAAAGAAGATTAAGTGGGGGCAAAAATACGTGAAAGAGAAAAGATATTCTTTCAGTTGCGAGAAATAAGATGCTACCTCATCGTTTGTTTTTTTTTCGCTCATTTAACTTTCCCAAGGGTTGCCCAAGTCGTTCCGAGACTGCCGAAAAGAGGACTTGAAGTTTACTCGCCCGTATAATTATTGCATTTACCTTGACGTCTTTATTTACTTCAGACTCGGGAAAATGAAAGTACTTTTCCTCCTTACCAGTTCATTATTTCGATGAATATCTTTTAAAAATGTGTATTTTTCCGCAATTGTATAGCAAACGAGAAGCAAACTGAATTTTAACCTGAAACAATGAGTTGCAAATAATCTGCTTAACTCTGACAAGAATTTTTCTCACAAACTTATTTCTTATAGTAATACTCAAAGAATGAGAATTAAAGAAAATAACAAGAAAAAAAAACAGGAGAAAGCAAAAAAAAAGAAAATCAGTGTATGCACATTTTCGTCATAAATTTTCAAGTTTTTATAAAAATTAGAACAGATAAAAGAACTTGAAAGTTTGTGCTTTATTCTATAAGAATTGCTAACCACAATAAATGTTTGATTTATCTGATAACTGTATGGCAACGAACTGATTATCGAAATCGATGGAAAGGTGGGAGTTTTTTTTCGTCTGTGCACACACATTATCTCAGCTCCAGAGCGACAAAATATCGAATAGACACTTTGCCTTTTATTTTTCGTCACAGTCCATTAAACTTTCGAAAGCAATCAATTCCGAGTTTCACGAGAATTTCGATCGAACTTTAAGCCGGACCGGCGGGAAGATTACCGATGAAAAACCAAAGTGAGAATAAATTCAATTTCAACTGGAAATTAGTAAAAAAAAATCTGAATATTATTCGTGAAAATTTTTACTTTTTACGAAACTATATATATATATGTATATTTTTTTTAATATTTTATACTTTATATTCGCTCATCGTTCTCAGCATTATAAAAGAATTATCGTTTTCATGTTAAAGAAAAAAATTTACAGAATTCTAAATTACAAATTGCAAATAAAAAATTTTCATTATTTAGTCAATAACTTTGACTGAATTACTTCTTCACATACATATGTCTTCATTTTTCACTGTTCACCTACCTAAAATTCTAAAATTTAAAACCCAGAAGAGTGATACAGATATTGTAAGAGCGGTGATTGGTTAGAGTAAATACTCGTTAAAGGACTGTTTATACAATGTCTGGAAATTTTTCAATTATAAAAGTTGATTAAATTATGGGATTCGTCCTGAATTGTGTATTTTTTAGTTCCAATGTACCTCTGGGGCAGTCTGGGGTATGATTTTTAAAACAATCCTATTTTTTGAATTTTTAAAACGTAAAATTCCTATATTTCTTTCTTACTTCTTTTTACTGTCTTTCTTTCTTCCTTACTTAAAAAACTGTCGGACACATTGCGAGTAATATTCCAAAACTGTACAGTGCTTTGACTAAATAAATCACTACCCCTTTTTAATTTTAAATATAAATACAGTATTTTTATTGCATTATTTTATTGATAAAGTGAATTGATCAATAGTGATCATTGATATTAATTGATCGATATTAATTAGAGATTAATAAAATGTTATTTAAAAAGTACTCGTATTTTCCGAATATTTTTAACGTTGTATTGGACAGACAATCCCAACAAAAAGTAAATTCTTGCCGTTAAATTTATAAAATCTAGACTGTGGTTTTTGAGTCACCTGAGCATACTTTAATAATTTTTTAAACAATTAAATTTGAAAAAATTTAGTAAAACATTTTGAAATTACTGTCTGTACAAAATGAACACTACTACGAAATTTACAAGAATCTTATTTTTAAATTTGTATTTAGTGCAAATTTACAAATTCAATATTTAATCTCAACAACTTTGGAGTTTGATAACTCTTATACGATTCAGTAAAAAAATTGCAAATTTGGCATGAAATTTGTTCATGTGCTTACGAACAAATTACCTAAAATTTATCAAATTCTCATTAAAAATATCACTCAAACAACTTTAATATATGTGTGAAAAGATTATGCCATTTTCGCCATGAGTTCATGTATTACACAATACTTTTTTAAATGGTTGTTCGCAAGGTGCGTTTCGAGCATCCTTCGAATGTTTATCAACATCTACGAAATGATGATATTGACATTTGTCTAAGGTTCATTAATCTGCTCTTACTTTTCTGCAATAATGGAGGCAAACTAAACAGGTTTCTATGAATAACGTTCGAAAAAGTGAGATAGTGTTGAAATTGACTACCTTTAGCATGCAAAACTACGCTCGAAAAACGAACTTTCTGAGCAACCCCGAAAATATATAATTTCTAAGGTAGTACATTCACGAAACGATTGTTTAAAGAATTTGTTAAAATTTTGCGTAAACTATTTTTAATGCCATATGCATATGTGTATAAAATTTTAAGAAATTTTTCTGCATAGAATTCGAGACATTCATTATCGATAATCACCATTTTTTCTACTCTCCCATATAAGAGTATGTGTTAAATATTGCACATTTTCAAATCCAAATATCTTGACTTCTAAGAAGTAAAACTTCTTGAAATTTCGCACAGCTTTTTATAGTACTTCAAAGAAACTTCGATTAGTTTAAAAAAAAAAATCTTAAAAAATATTTTCCCTAATTTTCATACATACGTATCAAGTACAGATCACCGTGGATGACCTCGAATTTTAAGTATGTTCTTGAATCAATCAGTAACAACTTTTTCTGATAAACTTAAGCTGTAAAATCACGTGTGACACAGAGAAAAACTAAGTTATAAAAATGTATTATTTGAGCATGTTTTCTAATTTTTATGGCATAATTTGTTGTTGTTTTTATTCAGGATTTAAGAAGCTCATGTACGGAGAGGGCGCAATGTGGGATACATTTTTGACAGGAATCGCGGAAATGCAAGGAACAGCGATACTAGTTTTCCTCGGTTGTATGGGTTGCGTTGGTAGTCTCGGGGTAACGCCACCCCACGTGCAAATTACGCTGACATTTGGTCTGGCTGTCATGATTGTAATACAGGTCAGTAAATTATCGAAACGAGCATTGAATTTAATATAATGGCCAGTTGCACCGTGAAATAATTATCTTTACACGCACGAGTGATTCGCCAACTTTTCCCCTATTACTCTCAAAGCATGCCTCGCTGCCTTCCACCGCGAAATCAAAAAATTAAAAATTATATTGAAAATCAATTGCACGACTGCGAAATAATCATTAGGGGGGAAAATCCCCTCTTTTTCATTGTTCTCCAAGTGCAATAAATAATTTATTTCGCAATTAATTTATTATCAACGTCGTATAAGCATGTCGAAAAGTAATACGTTTTCTTTCAGTGTTTTGGTCACATCAGTCATGCTCATGTAAATCCCTCAATCACTCTGGGCGCTGTCGTGCTTGGAAAAAAGTCGCTAAGCGAGGCAACTGTTTACTTTGTGTCGCAGCTGCTTGGAGGCATCCTCGGCTATGGACTTTTGAAGGTATCCAAGCAATTGTAATGCCAGAAAAGAAACACTTATCAATCATTGAAGGATCGATGAAGTTTCATAATAAAAGGAGAAATTACTCCCCTCTTCATGGGAGAAATAATATTCAAACAAGAGGATGCAAATATGAAAATTTTTGAAAATATTATCAATAATTATAAATTAAATATACTAAGCTATTTAAGGATCTCTTCCAAGTCAAATTGAATACTTTTTTACAATTTTTTTTAATATGCTTTTTACTGGAATGAGAGATAGTACTGAAATATATAAGGTTATTTTTAGGTATTTGACTAACGTTTTACTGTTATCGGCATGTTTTTTTGTGCGGATTTTGTAGATGGGAACTTTTCTAATCGCTCGATCTAAAAAATACATTTCTTTTTCAATTTTTATTTTTGATAGACATCCTTAATCGAATCTTTATTTGAACGTATTAAATTGTTTTCTATGTCAGTATTATTGTAAACACTCAAATTTATCATTTTCTCATTAATATTTTTTTTATTAAAGTATGTTGAATCATATGTTTTTTAAAATTAATTTCTTTTGAAGATACCCTAACGTTGTTGATGTTTTATATAATTTGCACATGAAGAATTACTTTCACGTCATTTTGATGGATATTTTTTGTAACGATTAATATACCTACAAAAAATATGTAACGCTCTTTTTTTTATAACAATTTGCATAATTTTACCACAAAACGTATTTTATAATTTATTAAAATATTTTTGAAAAAACAGTCATTGCTATCGAACTACCTTGACAAGTTGCTGCTTACGTATTAAACATTTCACAAGTGCATTTTGCACAAATTTTTAGAAAACTCGAATTGAGACTTCGCGCCAGACGAGAAAGTTTTATCGATTCATTTTTAATTTTTGCATCGCTCAAGAGTTCTGACTTTCTATTTTAAGATAGATCATAATTCACTTAACACACATGTTTAACCGAGTATGCGCTTTTATCGGTTTTATCGCGTTCCACGAGTCGCGATCGACTGATAAATATTTTTTATGAAAATCGGCAAACTAAAAAATATCTAGCGAATGGCGCTCATTGAGATGGTTGGTCTGTGAAAGTCGAACCTAAAAGTTTCTTCTGTTTTCTGACGTTCGAACTAATTTGTGAGTTTAAGTTTATTAAGGTAGTTCTAACAGTACAGTCAAAACAAAAGTTTTTATGTCATATTATCTTGATACCATGTAGTTTTTGAGCAAAAGTTTATTAAGAAAAGTTGTTGCTAATTGTTTCAAAAACAACACACTTAAAATTCAAAACCATCCAAGGTCACCTGTACTTGTTACGTACGTATGAAAATTTTAAAAATCGTAATCTTAGGATTTTTTTAAAAACAAAAGGAAGCTTCTTTGAACAATAAAGAGCTGTGAAAAATTTCAACAAGTTCCACTATCCAAAAGTCAAGATATCAAGAGTTGAAGATTGCAATATTTAACACGTGCTCTTATGGGAGACTGCAGAAAATAGTGATTTTTGACAATAAATATCTCGATTAACAAAATCCTAAGAAAACGATTTTTTGATAGAATTACAGACAGTCTATTCAAAAGTTAGTCCTTATGTGTTCACTAAATATAAAATCATCAGTTGAAATTTCTTGAGACAGAATTTATTCAAAAATTGCACAGATCTTCGTTAGCATTGTGTTAGAGTTTTCGCAAAATTTAAAAAGGCTTTTTACCATGTAGTTATTTAGATATTAATTTTAAAAAATTGCTACTTTGGGAGATTCAAAAAAGCAACGACTTTCGATGTATATTATCTCGATTTCTAGATGGTGAAGCTTTGTCAAATTTGACACACGTTTTCACATGACATTAAAAAAAATCTATAAAATTTTTTTAAAAAATCTGTCTCATCACGGTTTTGCGGTTGTACTACCTCAACTCTTGCATCGTTCTTCTAGTCATTCGGTACATAGAAATAACCTTTATAATGTTCGATGATTTCGTAAAATATAATAATATTCGCGACATCGAGATATAAATTAATTAGTACGTTAAATGATAAAAGTATATATAACTATATAATAGCTTAGGAATAAAAAGTGACAGCAAGTGTACGATATTGTTTCAGTTGGTGACACCTACCGGTCTTCTGACGGGATCGGATCCGGAAAATGCAACAGTATTTTGCGTGACTAATCTGCATCCGACGGTGAGCTGGATACAGGGTCTCCTCGTAGAGAGTATCGCAACGGGTATACTGATGCTGATAGCCTGTGCTATATGGGACGAGCGTAACGCCGGGAACACGGATTCGGTGGCGATTAAATTTGGGCTGGCAGTGACCGGTCTGGCTACGGTCGTTGGTCCTTACACCGGATGCAGCATGAATCCGGCGAGATCGTTCGCTCCTGCAATTTGGAACAATCAGTGGTCAAATCAGTGGATCTATTGGCTCGGGCCATTGTCCGGCTCTTTTCTCAGCGCCCTTGCATATCGCATGATCTTTGCTTGCAAAACGGAAGAAGATGAGGAAACCATTCCGGAAAATGTTGCTCTCAATTGTGTCGAGACTGAAAAAACTGAGGTAAATTTTCAACATTTTTTTCTTTCTTTCACAATTATGTCATCGGCACAAATGCAGTGAGAGATGTGACAAAATTCTTCAGTCGAAAAAATATGTATATTCAAAATTACTACCTCATTTTTAACAATATATATCGTCTAATTTTGTTAAAATTCGTCAGTAGAGTTTCTATTTCATAGCTGCTGATACTGAATTTAACTTTCTAAATGATGACTGATTTTGTTGGAAAATCATCCTATTTTAATTTTAGTAAACTTATGTTTTTTACATTATGTATATTAGAAAAAAATGATAGATATTATACTAGAAAAATAGATAGATAAATTACTCATGCACCATATTTTTTTTTCAAGAACAGTAAATTTCGTCATCGTCAAAAAAAGAAGAGAAGTGCATGTGCAGAGATTTGCTCGAGTGATGTTAACATTCTCGTATATGCACAAGATATTTATTCCCCTGAATTGGACAAACATCTGGAAATGACTTTACATGCGACTAAAAAAAATGTACACGTAATTTGAATAACAAAACAGACAAGTTATTTTAAAAAATCATAACACAAGCATATCTGGGATCTTTTTACTAATAATTTGGATAAATTTAAATATATAAATAAAAACGCGTCAAGTACTTGTCAATTGTGATTTTTAAAATAGTATTTGTAGATTATTTTTAAAGTCGTACGTAAATTGCTTTCCAGTTACTTTTTAGAATTTTGGTACTGGATAAATATTTTTTTAGCGAGAATTTTTAAATTAATTGCAAAAATCGCCATATATCATTTACATATTAGGGTGTGGTCCAAAAAAAATTATGAATTAAAAAAAAAACCCATAATATTTTACGGGGGTTATACAGATTTATATCAGTAAATGTGAATTTTTATACAATTTCAACTTTATTCTTGAATAACTTTTGAAGGAATCAATTTATCGAAAAATTACTAGAGACTTTTTTTGTAAAGCGTCAAATTTCCTACAAAATTCCTACAATTTTTTCCAATGTTATTTAAATCAGAAATAAAAAATTGGAAATCGCCACCTCTAAAAAATTTGTGTAAAGGGCTGAAATTTGGTCTGGCATTTTTTTTATCATTCCGAGGATATTAAACGTGTGTCCGCGAAAAAAGAAAATTAGTCATTTTTTGGACCACCCTAATACATAATATGTGCTCGTGCTGTTTTCATTACTTGTGAATTTTGGCATTATATAAATATTTTTTGTACGAGAATTTTTAAATCAATTGCACAAATCACCATGTGTCATGTACACATGTACTCGTCCACTTTGTTCTTCGTTGACGACAATTATCGAGAGCTTCGAAAAAATTCTTTGCTCGAAAATAAAAAAAATCGATGAACCTCGTGTTTGATACAAACGATTAGAAATTGTGCAATAACACGTAAATAATAATTAATTAAGACTGAATAGGCTTGTTTGACCCGTTGCAAAGGCCGATCCGGTGCGAGAATTCGAGACTTTGCGAGCGTTAGCTATACATAAGGGTATTATTCTGTATATACTGGAAAGCAGGAAAGTCTGGGAGAATTAATTCATAAGCATGTCGGACAGTGGAGGATTTCTTGACGATAAATCGTAACTCCGGGCACCGGGATCCCAGCGAGTTAGCTCGGTGAGGAAATTCAGCGGATTTTACGGAATGTTCGCGGAGAGCGTTCAGCCAAGGGGAAAGGAGATGCCGGCATTAATAAACGCGGGACCGAATCTGAGAATCACTTGGACGTAACTCAAGTAGCCAGACTAGCGAGAATTCTCTCTCGATTCGCCTTTTTTCTTCCGAAAAGTCGATCCGAGATACGAGAGGGAGGGAGGGAGGGAGGGAGGGAGATTGTCGTACGGGGTTTAATGTTGCTGGCTTATCCGCTAATATAAATCTGTGAAAGTAAACCGTATAAGGATGGAAGAGGGAAGAGAGAGCTTGGGAGAGGCAGTGGCCGGAGAATCGCGAACACGGGAGGAATTATACGGAATGCCATTTCCTCCGAGGGAGGATTCTCGCGAGAGCTTTCTTGGGGAAAGAGACGTCGCCTCGTCGTCGTCGTCGTGTACGTCTCACACGACAGGCTAGTAATGACAGCACGCTTGAGCGGACATACCTTGAGTGGCTCAAGCTAGAAACAAGATGAACAAATTTCAACCGGATTTACCGGCGGACCGTGACGCGCATTCAACGAAGCAAAAATATCGTCTTGTTTGCTCTCGCGGATTAGAAGGCTCCTCGTACAGGGACTCATCTCGCGATACGCACGGGCTCCGATAAAACGCTGCATCCGAATACAGCATTCCTCTCGTGAATTAAAGAATCCCGGACCTGGAACAAGCCATTACGCAGAATACTCATTTACTATATACGAGACACTTAAATTTATTTACATTTTTCCATGTTTTGTTTTGTTTTTTTTTTTCCCCGAGACTTGGAATTTAATAGCGCTCGCGGAAATGTTTACTCACCGAATAAAGTTTTTCCTCGATCGTTCGTCGTGCTTTCATTCCACCTCCGGATAACTTATTCGGATGCAAAGCATTAATCCCATTTTCTTTTTTTTTCCTCGTTTCAGCACTTGTGAACAATTCCGTCCGTGAAGACTGACGATTCAGCGAACATCGGGCATGGGGCTACGGACTTTGAGATCTCGAATGACGCGAGCGAACTGTCACCGATCCTGAAAAATACGTCAAAACGTGTATAATAACGTAAAAATACTCGTTCTGCCAAGTAAAGCAGATTTCAAGGAACAAGTTCAAATATATTGTTCACGTTGAGATTCGGGCTGAACACTCTGTCAATTAAACGAATTTCAATGTGTGACTCATTTTTTTAACCCTTCGTGGTCACCAGGGGTCAAAATTACCCCTTTACTATAAGACTTTACTACACTGAGAATAAATGTTGATTGAATCAACTGAAATTTGGTTGATTCGACAAAATTTCAGTTGATTCAAACCAATATTTTTTGAATCAACAATATTTCAGTTGATTCAACCAACAGAATGACTATAAGTTAATCAAAATAAATACTTTTTTTTAAACGCTCACTAAGAAGCTATTTTTTTCGTAAACTTCAATATCTAAAGAGTATCACCCTAAAATTTTATGAAAATATATTAAAAATTGCCAGAATTATGATTTTTATTTTAGTAAAAAATGGTTTTTTTACGCATTGCCTCCTTGCTGATTTTTTTTCACCGTTTTGAAAAATTGATAAAAATTTTTTCCCATGATATTCTCATTCTCAAAGGTTCAAACTAGTATTCTGAATTTTTGTGAGTCGTTCGGAACGATACTGGCAATGCGGCAATCGTTTAATCATGGCTGGGGTTATTGTCACCCCATGTGACCAGGGCGTGTTATTTCCAGAAACGTGTGACCTCGAAGGGTTAATCATCAACGACATAGGTAGTTCTTTACAAAGAGGACAATCAAATATAAATATGAATGCGAATATTTTTGACGAATATTCGGATGAGTGTTCAAAATGATGCAATAGCCAATTATATGGCGCCTACAATTTTTTGAATGTGTGCGATGCGTGTGTGCGTGCAATCGAGGTTTTGAAAAAATTATGTCTCGATACAAGAGTTGATTTTCAAATCGTAGTTTTTAAATTTTTAAGAGTTTATCATTGTTATTCATGACATAAGAATTTCTATTTTATACATGTACAATCATTAAGTAGAAAAAAAAATTTTTTTTACTGGAATTTAATGTAATTCGATAATAATGAAAATGAGAGAATCTAATGCAAATTGAAAAACAATAGTTCCTGGGTGTTATAGTGAACCCAAAGTCAACGTTTGTAAATAAGATTTTTTAAAATAATTATTGTGCTTTACGCTGGATAAAATAATATATAACTAAATAATAGATAACTCGACCAGAAAAAACGTGAGAATTCAACGAGTGTAAATCCTTTTATCTAATTCCACTAGTTTCAGCAGTTTCGGTCATTGCTTTTTTTATACAAAAAAAGGGGAATTGCGAAAAAAAAGACTACGTGACTTTATTTAATTGACTAAATACGATTAAATTAATTGGGATATAGCGATAATTTTTATTTTAATGCATTGCAAATTTGGTGTATTTTAAGGCACTCGTACGATAACTCAGAGCCTTGTAAAAGTAAATTAAATAATAAAGAATACCAGGAGCCTTGTCTTTCCCAAAGTATCCCAAAATTTTTATATACATAGTTATATCAAAGATATCTGTCGCGAATTTTGATCAATTTTGAAACAGATGTGCCATTAAAGATGTATGGGACAGACAATCCCAGCAAAAAGTTAATTCTTGACTTTAAATTCGTAAAAACCAGACTCTAGCTTTGCCAAATAATTGCCAATTATTAGAGTTTTCATTTGACTACCAATTGGCAACTTGAGCATATTTTAACAATGATTTAGTCATTTTTCATTGTTTAAACAATTAAATTGAACAAACTTTAGTAATACGTTTCGAAATTAGTGCAGTTTATACAAAATGAACACGCACTATTACAAATATATATTTTAATTTCAGTGCAAATTTCTGAATTCTTCATAAGAAGCAATATTAAATCTCAGCTTTGGAGTTTGACAACTCTTAAGCCATTCGGTAAAAAAATATCAAATTTGTTTTTTTACATTTCAAGTTTTTCATGTACTTAGGAACAAAATACCAAAAATTTATAAAATTTTCATATTTTTAAGAATATCGCTCGTACATCCTTAAAATTAAAATTCTAAAATAATGCATATCTTCAATTTATACGGGACAAATGATATAATTGTTGAATGCATAAGGGTGGATCAGAATATTTTCATTCCTGAAGAATTCAATACGAGATAATCGAAAAACAAAACGTGTATTGCATTTCGCGAAATGAGACCTGACTGTCTAAAATTTCTGATCTCTCGAAGACATAAAAAAAGTTGCTATGAAGCGTGCACCTGCTATATATATTTCTATACTATATATCGAGAAGGGAACGCCTGTAAGGTAACAAACATTCGTGATGCCACGTACAACGGGCTAGCTGTGCAAAAGGCGTGCATCTGTCACTCCAAGGATGCTGAGAGGAGAAGTCAAGACCTCGTGTTTTCGTTCGTTCGCGAGTTATTGGAATCGAGAGAGAGAGAACCAGGCTGCGCTACATTTTCATTTCCAAGCTGTCCGCTAACGGAGCATTATTCGTGACAGAAATCTTTGGCGAGCGAGGCTACGAGGTGAGAGAAAAAAAAAGGTAGGGCAAATTAAAAATGGAATATTTTCAACGTGTCGCCTTGTCGTACTTGAGAAATATAATTCCGAGAAATTAAAAATTAAATATTCCACTCGTCGCGCGCTGTTATTCTTTGAGAAATTCAAGCTCGTACGAGATTCGAAGGGATAAAAAATATTTTATGAGCAACGTGATGGAAAATTGGTATAAAAGTTAGCAGGAAACAGAAGAAGTATATGGAAGAGCGGTATAAAAGTGGAAAAGGAGAAAAATAAGGGAGGTGAAACAAGTGGAATAAGATCGAGCGAGGAAAATGTAAAAAGTTGATAAGCGTCTGGTATATATGTACATATATTTATAGGCGGCGAATGGTATAAGATGACGAATAACATTTCCAGGGGGTGAATTTTCTTTTCTATTTATCTGCTCCTTTTTTTCTTCCTATATATATCTAAGAAAAACCTGATATTTCCGTATGATTGATATTCCGAGCGTCGCGAACCTCGTTAATAATTCAATTTTCAATCTGCCCTTAATGCTTTCGTCGTCCCTCTTGTTCTCATCCCATTCCTGGCTACCACTACGTCGGGAATTGCGGTCTCTTTTCCCGTCGTTGCGTCTTTATCCTCTATTTTCTTTTCACTCGAGTATCATCGATATTCCCAATTCTCCGTTCTTTACCATCGTATATATCCTCTCTTTCCCTCGGCCACGCTTAACTTCAATTCGTCGGTTCTGCGATGAAACCTCATTTGCGATGCTTCAGAGGCTACATTCTTTTTCTTCTGTCCTCTGCCCGGATTAATACCACCAATCTATGCAAACCCTCCATCCTCTTATTTTTCTTCTCCGTTTTTTCTTTCTCCTAAGAAATGAAAAAATCTGCCTTGAACCTACAAAAATAAGAAATCTTTTCTATAAGGATGTGTTATAGCGATATTTTTTAATACGTGAGAATTTGATAAATTTTTGAGATTTTGTTCTTTCAAGGATATGAAAAAATATTGTTTCAAATTTGATATCGTTTTACTCAATGGTTTAAGAGTTATTAAACTCCAAAGTTGTTGGGATTTAACATTGCTTTTCTTAGGGAGAATTCGTAAATTTGCAATAAATACAAATGTAAGATTCTATAGCGAGTTTTTTAAAAATATATTCGTAGTAGTGTTCATTTTTTATAGAGAGCAATTTCAAATGATAAAAATTCGTTCAAATATGAAAAAAAAAATTCTTTCATATGAAATACATATTTTCTACGTATTTTTCGAACAATTGATCCATGAAATATCGTTTTTTGAACAATATAGCTATACATTCTGTATATATAAGTACATAACTTTAACACCCGATTACTCAAATGCAATGTAGACAATTTTTTTTTGAATTGATATAAATTTCTTTAGTGACAATAAAGAACGTTCTTTTTAATTTTCATCGTGTTCTTAACGAATTTCGGTTGCTTTTAAGGTGGTTGGTCTTGTAAAATAAGCGTCGATAGATTTTGCATAAACTATTTATCAAATTTCAGAAGGTTTTACCGTACGGAAGTTGAGATATTTCATGACAAATGTCACATTTTTTTGTACATTCACCATAAGAGCACGTGTTTGAACTACAATTTTCAACAATAAATATCTCGAATTCCAGACGGTGAAGTGTCTTGGCATTTTGCAAAGAGTTTTATATAGCATAGAAGAACCTTGTTTAATTTTTTAGAAAAATCTATCATAAAAAATGTGTTAATTATACAACTTACAACAACTTTTCTTAATAAATGTAATCTCGTAAATTGCTGTAAACGTCAGAATAACGTCATAAAAACAGAAGAAACTTTTGGATTTGACTGTCACAGACCAATCACCTTACATGTAAACTTCATTTATTTTCGCCATCTGTATTGAAACCCCTTAAATTTTTGTTAAAATATGCACGATTTATTAATTGATATAATCATCAGACTAAGACCCAAAAAATTGGCAACTTTTTAACAAAAAGCCATAGTTTACATTTTATAAATTTAACGTCAAAATTTGACTATTTGCTGAAATATTTTGACAAAAATATATACATATATTGAAAAAAAAAACAGAAGAAAAAGAAAAATGTCTTCACTCACGTTTCTATTCGAGGTGTGTTTCGTGAATTTTCTGGTGTAGGAAATCAGAGAATGATTCCGGGTGGATTCATCCACCGGAAATCCGCTGGATTTTTCGAGGTAAAAGTATATAGAAACTCGACGGAAATTCGGGCGGTTGGGAAAATTCAGCGCGAAAATTCTGGAGAAGGGCGATGAGCATTGACGAAAATCCTGGTGTGTGCGGAGTAAATAGAAGAGTTTTGCTAAGCCAATTGTTGGCCAGAGGCTAATTGAACACCGGCCATGGCTGGCTTATCAACCTGATGAGGAAACCGAATGACTATACGCTCCCGGCGAGCGCTCTCGTTTCTCTTTTCTCGAGATACACTCTGAATTATACGGACTAATTGGGAGGGCCAAGTTCGAGGATGTGTCACTCTCCGTCTCGCTCTAATGTGACCAGCAAATTATCGCGGTTTCGCCCGTGAAGATTTCGAGCAAATGACGTCACGTGGCACGTGACGAAAATTCGTACGCGAGCTTCAACTTCTCCAAATGAAATTTTGCGCTCCCGTTATCTCTCTATACCATCTCAACTTCTCCCCTCGTGACGAATTAATTGATCTTTCTGTTAAATCCTGAGAACATTGTTTTTCTACCTCATCCGCCATTTTCGTAAAAGTAACATTTGTCCTGATCGTTTTTTTAAAAAGCTTCTGCTTATCACTCACGCGTAGTTTATTATTTTGCATGAGAAATAAAGGCAGACACCTGATTAAAGTAGTTCTATGGTTTTATCGATTATTTAGGATTTCGTTGAAAATTGGTACAATTATTCATTCATAAAAAATGATTAATTATTCATTTTAAAAAATTTGTTAATTATAAACCAAGTTTATGTAGTATTTCTGACCCTGGATAACCTTGAATTCAGAGTGTGTTATTGTTCTTTAATAAATTTGCAACAATTTTTCTTAATAAACTTAATCTCGCGAATCACAGTGAACGTCAGTGAAACGTCTTGAAAACAGGAGAAACATTTGGATTTTAGCGTTACAGACCAACCACCTTAAGGTAGTACAACCGAGACAGTCTATTCAAAAGTTTGTCCTTATGTGTTAACTTGATGTAAAATCATCACTTGAAATTTCTTGAGACAGAATTTTGTGTTAGAGTTTTTGCAAAATTTAAAAAGCCTTTATAGTTATTTAGATATTAATTTTTAAAAGTTGCTACTTTTAACATGGGTTCTTATGGGAGATTCGAAAAAGCAACGACTTTCAATGTATAATATCTCGATTTCTAGATGGTGAAGTTTTGTCAAATTTGACACATGTTTTCATATGACATTAAGGAGGTTGGCTACAAATGGCGAAAATAAATGACGTTTTACATGTTAAAAGGATAGGGAAAGGAAATTTGTTAAGAACATTATAAAAATAAGAGAGAATGTTCTTTGTCACTAAAGAAATTTCTATAAATTCAGAAAAAAATATCGTCTACATTGTTTTCGAGTAATCGAGTGGTAAAGTTACGTTCTTATACACAGAATGTATATCTATATTGTCTAAAAATGGCTATTTCATGGCTCTATTGTTCGAAAAATACGTAGACGAAAATTGTAAAAAAAAATCGTATTCGCGTGTTTCATATGGAAGAATATTCTCTCCAAATTTGAACGAATTTTTATCATTTCGTTATAATGTAGTCAACCTCCTTAAGGTGGGAGTCGCGTAAAATCGTTTGAGACAGAATTTCTTAAAAATTTGCACAAATTTTCTTTGAGGTCGTGTCGAAATATATGCCAAATTTTATG
>JAPYYW010002986.1:0-31828 GCA_030522545.1 Cremastinae sp. A BG-2022a
AAAAATTCTGTCTCAAAAAATTTCAAGTGATGATTTTACATTTAATTAACACGTAAAACCAAACTTTTGAATAGACTGTCACGCGACTCCTACCTTAAAAATAGTTAATTATTATGATAGAGCGTAAAACAAGTTTTTTCTTGAGACTGTACGCGCATGAAACGCGCGCAGGCTTGAACGTATAGCAGAAGAATAAGGCTCTCCGGCGATGCGCGCTCTTCGCTCGACCCTCCAAAGTCCTCTGGCAATGTCCCTCTTTGTACAGAGCGGATATAAAAAGAAAGAAAGAAAGAAAGAAAGAGCCACGTCGCGAGTATACGCGCGAAGAAGGATCATCCTACCAAGGTCGAGGAGAAATCTCCGGTGTGCATCTATACTGCTATACGAGGCATCTCGTTACTCTGATCAACCTTGTTACGCCACTCGCCGTTTCTTTCCTCTCCCCTCCTTTATTCTCTTTCTTTCCACTCGCGAAACAAAAATAACAACGCCGTCGCTCATCATTTTTCACACAACGAAAAGAACCTTCGTCCTACCTCAACGCTTTAAACTCAATTAAATCGATGAAATAAAATAAATCTAGTTATTTTTTTTTTTTTTTTTTGAGATTTCGATGGGCGAAAAAAATCGCGATGACGGTTGAATTTTGTCCAAAACGACTTTTAAGGTAAACGTCCCGATAGTTGGACAATTTTCACCATATTATTTTTTAAATTTTAATAATTTTTTTTGAATAAAATCATATGGATTATTTTTCCTGTACGAGGAAGTGTATTTTTCATAACGTTAATTTATTGGAAAAAACTCGCTCAACCCTATAGAGACAGGGTCGATTTTCTGTCCAACTATTGGGACGTTTACCTTATATTTTTTTTCCCAGCTGCGCCAGATCCGGCGATTCGCGCGAGTCGACGGTTCGCGTTGTAAAATCGTTTCCCTTTTTCCTTCCTGACCGACGAAAAGTATATAATTGTAATATAGAGTTTCTTTGTTTCTTTCTTCAGCGTGCACTCGCTGATCGCTCGCGTACGTATCGCGTTAATCGGGCATCCTAACCTCTCTTCGACCCTATTTGGCTTACGGAGCCAAGCTCGAGCAAGTACACACGCGAATGTTCACGGTTATCCGTCGTTTTTTGTTACTCCCGCATTAAGATTTCTCACGGTACTCAACGAAATCGAATAATTCGTAAATAAACGTCGCTCGTGACGAGTACGATTCCATGTTTTCCGCCTTGGAACGCGTCTCGCTTCAAACAATAATATACATGCGCGAGAACGTCTTGTTTCGAACTTTCGCATCGTTAAAAACTCTGTTTCTCCGATCTAACGACCTATTCTCTAGACAATAGGCGAGTTATACCGAGCAAAAACGTTTGTTTACAGTTCCAACTTCCCTGTCGTGGATTCGCGTGCACTATCGTTTTAAATGTAACGCTCGAAGTCGCGACAATAATAAAAGTTGCTGAAAAATAACGACCTCGCACACGGCCCTTGTATTTTTTTTTGTAACACACATCTGTTTTATTCGCATGCGAAAATGCGACAGCGTCATATTTTCTTTATTATATACACGAGAACATAATCGCGAGATCTCGCAAACGCGATATTTTTTCGCGAAGATATGAGCTAAGAAATGAGCTCTTTGCGGATTTTACGATATTTTGGGCGCGTTCCACTTATCGTCCAAAACGTTCACAAAGTCGCAAAGGCAGTGCAATAAATAAGGACAAGACGAAGGTTTTGTGAGCGACAAGTGGAATTCGCCTTTTTGTATTTGTAACGGGTAACATATATATATTGCGTCATGAAAACGCGCATTATCGGTAATTAGTTGTACTCACCTCTCTATTTCTGCCTTTGTGCGTTTTTTTCTCATTGTTGACGATGCTCTCAGGTTCCTGCGTGTTTTTGATCAGAAATTGGATGTGCAATACAATTCTATTTCCTGAAATCTTCAAAGCGTCGTTGATAAAAGTTTGCGCGTCCTTTCTTGTCTCCTCCATGCTGGTTCAACGGCTTTTCTAATCTCGAACCCCGCGGATCCCTCCAGACGCGCCCTCTCGTGTTTTTACAACAATCTCGAAAGATTCGCGCTTTTGGTAACGGCCACCGATGTTTCGTGGCAGCACCAACACAACGCTATCACACTCTTTGTCCTTTTTTGCACGAATAAAAGCGTCGAGCACGTATTTTGGCAGTTTTACACGATCAAAATTAATTTACGTGCGAGTACAATTGAAATTTTGTTACGATTTTTTATAAAATTTCAATTCTTAAGAACATCGATATTCATTAAAGCTTTGCTAAAAAAAATTGTTTTTATAGAAAGTTATTTTTTCATGCTTTGCAATATTCCGTTACATCAAAAAATATTTTTCTCCACAAAATATTTTGTTATTTAGAAATGTTCAGTTCTACCTCGAAATTTACGCATCATCAAGATTATAGGATTAAATGTGTGTTGAGTCCATAGAACAAAAAATTAAAAGTTTTACGTTTTTCCCATACAAAGTCGTTTGAGAGTTAAAATTTATTTAAAAGTTGCTGCAAATTAACTGAAGAAAAACATATTTAAAATTCAAGGTCGTCCAATGACAAATAATGAATTTTTTTTTGAAAAATTAGATGAAGCTTCTTCAACGCCATACAAAAAGATCAGTGCGAAATTTCACTCAAATTAGGAAGCTCGTTACTGAAATATTTATTATCCAAAATAGCAACTTCAAACACGTGCTCCTATGGGAAGGTACAAAAAATAGCCATTTTTAACAATTAGGAGCTTCTTTATCGACGTAAAATTTTTGCACAACCTTTTAGGGAAGTGACTTAACATTAAGTAAAATTTTCAATAATTTTTCATTATTTTATATTTTGAACACAATATCCTTAACAGTCATTGATGTACTACCCTACAAACTTCCAGTAGTCAAAATCAAGATATAGATATATGTTCATCAAGATATTATTATTTCATTAAATTTTCGATAAAATCCAAATTCACAATTTTCGCTCAAATATAAGTAGGACACGCTCTTACGATAAATATATGCTGTTTTAAAATAATTTTATTATATACGCAAGAGTACAATTGGAAATCTTACAGATACTCAAGAACTTACGTAGTCGTCATCGACCACTTTGAAGTGTGATATATATATTTTTAACTCTTTTTACGTAATATCACAACGCAGTTGCGCGTTTTCTCGATCATCGTTTTTTTTTTTACGAAACCTGGGGGGATTCTGGACAGCTCTTCGTATATAAATGCACGCTCCAGTTCGTTTGTTCCATATCTATCCTGAAAATTTTATCCATTTACATATTTTGAAGACAAACGCTCGTTCTTGTTTAGTCCCCGGCATTATTCGTTTACGCATGCGCACGAAACTTTTCGTTCGCTCTCATCCTCCACTTTTGCTCCCTCTGTGGTTCGTGAATAAATAATATTCCATCTCGTCGTCGTATGCATATTCGCTGTTTCTGTATCATCGCTTTGTGCTCTCTTATTTCATTTCGTTTTTTTTTTTTCGTGTTCGCCCTCCACTCGCCCTTTCTCACTTTCCCCTTCGTTTTTCTCGTACGCACCGGCACATTCCTCGGCTCGTCTCTCTCTCTTCAATCTCTCATGTACCTCTACTATATGTATCCCCCGACCCAACCTTTTTCGGTCCTTTTTTCGTGCATTGTACGCCGCGCGCGGAGCAGAGAGCCGGGCTCTATATAATACACCGCTCGGACGGATCGCGCGCCCCCCGTGTGTCGCTCACGCTCTACACCTGTCCTACTCTCGCGGCTCTCTCTCTCTCTCTCTCGCCTCCTCCCCCTTGCCGGGGCCCGGCGGGCAACACGCTCGACGCGCTCGCTCCTGTGCCGGCGCGCTAGTCGGATCGAGACATGGCGTCGAGTAGGAGGGAGGCCGGCGCACTCGCTGGAACGTGCTCACGAACAAGACAGCCAGAGAGTAGTCTCTGACGGTCCTTCCTCCGGATTGCGGATCTTCCTCCATCGCTTCCCGCGTCCTTCCTTACTTTCGCGCATTATCCTCTCTCCTTCACGACATTTTTTTTAGTACACTGTTTTCACGCTCGCGCGTCGTGCGTACAGTGCCGCGTCGCGGCAGACGATAAATAAAGTCGGAGCAACGCAAAATATTCACCAGCGAACTCGTTTTAAAGTTCTTGCGCGAATAAAGAACACTCTGAAATTTCGCGTTGCACACAGTACGGTCGCGAAAAAAACGTTTCTTCGTATAAACTTTCGGGGATTGTGAAAAGTTGCAAGAGTGGAAAATTACATCGATTCGTCAATAAATTTATCCCTGAAAATCCGTGTGAACGAAACAAATCGAATATTTGCGCGTTTTTCAACAAATTTTTGATAGTTGAAGATTCTTGCGCGAATAAAGAACGCTCTGAAATTTCGCGTTGCAAACAACACGATCGTGAAAAAAAAACATCTCTTCGTATAAACTTTCGGGGATTGTGAAAAGTTGTAACAGTGCAAAATCAATCGAATATTTGCCCGTTTTTCAACAAATTTTTGATAGTTGAAGATTCTTGCGCGAATAAAGAACGCTCTGAAATTTCACGTTGCACACAATACGATCGTGAAAAAAAAAACATCTCTTCGTATAAACTTTCAGGGATTGTGAAAAGTTGTAAGAGTGCAAAATCAATCGAATATTTTCTCGTTTTTCAACAAATTTTTAATAGTTGAAGATTCTTGCGCGAATAAAGAACGCTCTGAAATTTCGCGTTGCGCACAATACGATCGTGAAAAAAAACATCTCTTCGTATAAACTTTCGGGGATTGTGAAAAGTTGTAAGAGTGGAAAAGTTGTACGTCGAATCGTTAATAAATCTGTCTCGCTCTGAAAATCCGTGCGAACGAAACAAATCGAATATTCGCGTGTTTTATTTCAACAAATGTTTAAGTAGCGAAAAAAATATCGCGAAATCTCGTGTGTGTGTGTTGCCCCCGTGGAAACGTGCTTTTTGAACGCGAAGCTACTGATGTGTTACAGTTGTGCTGATTGGAGGCGCACGATTGGTCCACTCTCGACGCGGCCAATCGGAGTATTTGTTGTTACACACGGGGATACGCGGTGGATGCTGCTCAACGGACGCGGCTGCGTCCTTCGCGAATTTACTTTGCTTGTTAATAAAGTTTCGTTCAGAGTTTAAAGGATAGTGACAAACTGCGTGAAACGCCGCGTGTCAACGTATGCCAAGAGGATCTTTTTGACGTATCGCGTCAAACGACTGAAAATCACTCGGCGTTGTTCGGTCAGTAGACATTTTGTTTTATTTTTATTTTTTGTTAACAGAGCGTAACGAGTCTCCAAACAACTCTTTTTTTATCCGAAATTGACGATATTTACGCTAAAAATCGTTCAAAAAGTATCGAATCTCGTGCAAAATAAAAATCTCTTTAATTTTTTAAGAACGCGTGTTCGAAATGGAAAATGATGTAAAATTTTGCATCGTATTAAGGTGTTTCGGTATACACATAATGAAATGCGATAAAGTTTAAGAATATTCTTTTTAAATTTTATATTCTTTTTTAATAAAGATTTTTTTTATCTTCGTCCATTACGTATTATACGAATAATTGAATAATTAAATAATGATTTTTAGACAATTTTTGAGCTATACATTCCGCGCATGTACAAGAACCTAAATTTAACCCTCGATTGCTGCAAATCAATATGTAGACGATTTTTTTCTGAATTTTTTTTTCTTTTTAAATTTTACATTCTTCTTTTTAATAAAGATTTTTTTTTTAATAAGAACGTAACTTTAACGTTCATCTCGATTACTCAAAGGCAATGGAGACGATTTTTTTTTCTGAATTTGCAGAAATTTCTTTATATAGTGACAAAGAAATTTCGATTCCCTATACTTTTAACATGTAAAACTTTATTTATTTTCGCCAGCTGTACCGAAATCTCTTAAGGATTTATGCCCAAAATTTATCATATTTAAACTTTTAGCGAATTTAAAATCGATAACAAACTTAAATACACCGAATCGATTGAAAAAAGAAAAAAGTATGGTTCCTGATCATTTAAAAAAGATAATAAAGAATGAAACTATGGAGGTCTCTTTAACCTCCATTGATGACACTGTCATTTACGGATGTGTACCCATTATTTTTATTGTCATAATTTTCGTCGAGATTGAAATCTATAGCAATATAAGTTATTCTGCATCGATTGAAACACAAAAAAAAACAATTTTACAGTTGATTTTGAGCAAATAATTAGCATTCAAGATTACATCAAACCCTGTGTCATTTTAACAGGAAGTCGATCAAATTGCAATAAAAAGTGAAAAAGTGGTGTATTCTGTATAAGGTAGCTAAAAGAAAAAGTGTTTTCTATAACTATATATTATCTTCGATCTTTCTATGAAAAAAAATCCATCGTTGCCGATGTTTCTACGGAAATATTCTTGATTGAATTATCTCGTGTCCAGGGCATTTTAAATTGAGTTGTTGTCATTGGCTGATGGCTGCACAAAATGTCTGTGTCTCGAGTAGTCCAATCAGGTCGTAATTTTATTTCAAAAATTTATTCATATCTACACTATTTTTATTCTTTAAATCACTATTTGGACAATAAAATTTATTGCCATTATTGTTTGCGCATAAAAAACAGTTTGAAACAACAAATAGATGTACTGCGGATTTGACCGGGTATACATCCTTAAAAAATACAAATTAAAATATCGTGTACACATTTTACGATTAGTAAGATTTTCATTAAAATATTAATTGTTAAAAATAGCTATTTTCTATATCTTCTTCCCCTTTAACAACGCGTTCTAATGTTATTCAATAAGTATCTAAGTAGTTTCCTAATTTAAGTCAAATTTTGCTCTGATGATCTTTATATTACACATTGAAGAAGCTTATCTATAATTTTTTAAATAATTTTATCATTTTTTTTTGTAAACACATAGCGAGTAGACCTGCCATTGGATGACCTTGAGTTTCAAATATATACTCTGTCAGTTTATTTGCACAAACTTTTCTTCATAATTGTTTACTCGTAATCGACTGTTTGGAAGAAAAGAATTAAACTTTTGACTTTTAACTTTACAGTCTCAACGCCCTTAAATTTCATATTTTCGTAATATGCCTATATTTACATAAATATAGTAAATTAGTCAGGATTAAATGTTAATCGAATAATCATCACTTTTTTTTTCTCATTTTGATAAAAGTTCTCTATTACGAGCAATATATATATTGTAAAAGGGCTTCAAAAGACGATTTCATCGGTCGAAGAATAATATAATATAATAATAATGGAGATGAAAAGGGTATAACATTATTCGCGAATTTTAATCTCGTTTTCTCTTGCCCGTTGCTCAAATCCACGCGCTGATATTTCTTGAGCAGGCTCTGTGACACTGAGGCGCTCCGAAATGGCCTATCTTGGATTAAATATTGCGTTTCGCGAATCCGATTATAATATAAGTAGACCGGGGGGGGGGACAAAGGAGAAGGAGAGGCCGAACAATGGCAGGTGCGAGGAAAGATTCGAGAGGACAAAAAGAATAACGTACATATATATATAGACGTGTATACATATATATAGTATGTATACATAGCAGAGTTAAAAAAGAAAAGGAAGGGTAAAAATCGCAGGGGAGATAAATGAGAATGGAATTCATCAGTGCTGAACAAACGAACGTGTAACGAAGTCAATCATCTTTCACTGTTCGCGGTGGGTGGAAAGCTCGCTCGCTCGCTCGCTCGACGACAGTCAGATCAGCTCGAGAATTAATTAACTTCTCTTTCGCTTTTTCCTCCCTTCCCTTCCCTTCGTTACTCTTTCGTTGCACCTCCGAACGAATTATCAGTCAATCTCTCTTGCGGATGAGGAATTGAAATAATGGTTTGCTACAAACGCTCGCAAAATCCTCCCAACGTTTTCTTTCTTTTATATATATATACCAGCTCTTTTCCTTTTTTCTTCTCTCTTCTCGCATACCTCTCTTCTTTCTCGAATTATTTTTATCAAAAGATATATGTCAGTTCTCATGTGAATACTTTTCATTTGACATTTTCGCTTAATATATATTCGTAAAACGGTATGTGGATTATGTAATTCATTTTTTTTGCCAATAGACCATTTTTAATATGTACAATTTACAAGTTTCTTTTATTGAAGACTCTATTGAAACTCTTCCTTTATTCTTCTCTCTTTTCGCGTATAGATATGTATACCTTTTCTTTTTTGAATTATTTTTATTAAAAGATATCAGTTTTCATGCGAATTTTTATTTCCATCCGACATTTTCGCTTAATCGTTCGTGCAATATGAATATTATTCGTGAAAAAATATGCATTATTGTAATTAAATTTTTTTTTGCCAATAGACCATTTTTAATATGTATAATTTACAAGCTTCTTTTATTGAAGACTCTATTGAAACTCTTCCTTTCTTCTTCTTTCTTTTCGAATATACATATATATCTCATCCTTCTTTTCTGAATTATTTTTAATAAAAGATATCAGTTCTCATGCGAATGTTTATTTCCATCTGACATTTTCGCTTAATCGTTCGTGCAGTTATATGAAAATTATTCGTAAAAAAGTATGCATTAATGTAATTAAAATTCTTTTTGCCAGTATAGAAAATCTTGAATTATGTATAATTTACAAGCTTCTTTTATTGAAGAGTTTTTTGTATAACTTTTAATCATTAAAAATGACAAGTTCGCATAATTGGATTTTGAAGATGCGAAATCCAGGCTGCAAGAAATATATGAATGTAAATATGCATTCGGCGAAATTGAAGGTAAGGTCGCATGGTTTCGCTCTGGGAATAAAAAGAGCGCAAATAAGAGAGAGGCAAGCGTCGCAGCGGCGGTCGATCGATCGATAGCTCCTTGTTTTCTCCTTGAATTCTCGAAAACAAGACCAGTATTATTGCCGTATTCTGTTGTTTCGCCTTTTTCGCGTGCCTTGCATCCCATAACGACTCATTCGAGCAAGCGCGTAAACCTAACTACAAAAAAAAATTCATTTTCGACGATTATTTAAGAAAATATGAACGATATTTATAAAAGAATATAATAAGAATTTAATTATACTTTTTGGTATTTTATTCTTAAGCACATGAAAAAATTTCGTGATAAATTTGAAATCGTTTTACTAAACGATTCAAGAGGTATCAAACACTAAAGTTATTGCTCAGACTTAAGGTAGTTCTTTCAAAAAATCGTTTTCTTAGGATTTTGTTAAAACTTTGCAAAAACCTTCTTTGAAATAAAATGTGCAATTGTATATTAAATTTAAAGAAGTTTCACTACGTAGAACTCGAGACATTTATTGTCAAAAATTACTATTTTCTGGCATCTGCCATAAGCGCACTTGACTTTTGGGTAGAGGAACTTGTTGAAATTTTTCACAGCTCTTTATTGTCCTTCAAAAAAATTTTTTAAATGTTCATACATATGTAACAAGTACAGGTCACCTTCGATGATCTTGAATTTTGAGTATGTTGTTTTTGAAACAATTAGGAACAACTTTTCTTAATAAACTTTTGCTCAAAAATCACATGGTATCGAGATACATTGAGATAAAAACTTTTTAACATTGCGTCTTATGAAGAATTCCAAAAGTTGCACTAAATATAAATTTCATAATACGAGCGACAACGCGACCGCTTTTTTGATATGTTTGAATTGATATTTTGCTGTTTTTCTAACCGTATGCTTCATACGACTTCGCATAATGCGCTCGATTCTGATTAATTGATTGGAGTTTTCGTCTGTTTTTTAATATAGGACACATCCGCGCCGACTTTATATTAAAAAGTATTTTGAAGCGATATTATAAATTAGAAACACTAAACTATTCACTTTTTGTACGATTGAAAATTAAACTGGAACTGACACTCAATTGAACTTGTCAAATTGCCACGAAATGTTTTTCGATAATGAACTACCTGCCGAGACCCGACACGTCTTACCCCGACACTATATACTGGCCTACTGATTCCAAAAAATCCAAACAATCACGATCGTTTTCGGTTTTTCACTCGACCTCGACCGGTCACCATGGAAACAATAATGACCGAGGGATTAACGAAAATTTGAAAATTTTTTTTCCTCGTTACGCTCAACGAATTTTCTCTCTTTTTTTTCTTGTTTACGATCCCCGAACTAATTAGGTATATTTGTCCAGGTATATTTGATAGAAATAATAGAAAATTGTGCTGCAAGTTTTTTTTACATGAGCTGAGAAAATGTAGCGTGTTCGAGGACCTCCAGCCTGATTTTTCGAGAATCGAAAATAGGAAAATCTTAAAATTTCAAGTGACGATATCTTTTCGTGTCCTCGACGATATCGACTTCATAATAGGTAATTCCTGAAAATGTTTGCAAAACGAAATGAATGATTCAAACATCGAGGTTATTATTTTTAATGAATAGAGATTATAGCCAAAAGTTAATGCGCTCCGCATAATGCGCTCTATCTCGATGAATCGATTAGAGGCCTCATGTCTTTTTTAATATAGGATGAGATCCTTGTAAAGTTTTTTTCATACATTCGTAGTAGTGTTCATTTTGTAGAAACAGTAATTTTAAAACGTTTTATACTTAAATTTATATTTATTTAATTGTTTAAATGATAAAAAATGTTAAAATATGCTTAAGTTGCCGACTGGTATATAGTCAAACTAAGACTCAAAAAATTGGCAACTTGTTTAAAAAAGCCAGAGTCTGGTTTTTATATTGAAACAAATTCTTTCAAATGTTCGATGACCCTACATTTTTGTGGGATAAATAAGTTTCTCACATTATGATCTATACATAATATACTTTATGTACATCGTTTTATGATGGTTTATTAATATACATGCTAAAAACCGTGATGTAAAAATTAAAATTCTTTGTTTAAACTTCGAAAACCTATTTTTTTTTACAAAACGTTAAAAACATAGAACTGTGTTGATAAGTAACATTCATACATTATGAATGTTTGTATTTCATTATTCTTGTTTCTTCGAAAACATGGCCATACGTCGAGTAATAAAATTTCCGTTGTTTTTTTCCTTTCATGTTTTATTTTCGTCGTCGTAGATCGACGTATTTATTTTCTAATTGTTTACCTTCTTTGTGGATATACACGAATATTCTATCTTTGTATACACACCGGGGATATCCACATAATTGTAGATAGCCAGTCCTCAATTATCTATAGTCACTTTTAAACACTCTAGCACGCAAGTTGCTCGAATTGGAAAAAATAAAAACATTATGCAATCTTCATTATGGTCAATTATTTTCGAATCTTGTTATATTTATCGATTTTCCTATATTTATTTCTTTTATGTGAGCAACAACGCTTGTAACATGTGCTCACTCATACAATTTTTTTTAAATACAAGAAGGTTCTGAAAACATTTCTCAAAATAAAAATAGAGAAATATGTGCTAATTTGATTAATAATTTTTTAAAAGTTTTTCGTACATAATAACGAAATATTTTATAATTTATGTAATATTTAATAATTTATTTTATTTTATATTTTAATAACGGAATTGTTTATATGTGATATTTATATATGAAACAATCAACATTGTCATTCTTTTTGCACAGTTTTAACTTTGAAATTGAATAACTTTTGGAGGAGTTGATATACTGAAAAATTGCAAATGATTTTCTACAAAATGGAGAATGAATTTTTTTTCCAACGTTATTTATACGAAAAATGAAAAATTGTGATCAATTTTTGCTAAAACCTTTTTCAAGATATAGTTTTATAGCAATATTGAGTCAAATAAAAAATGTTTATCTCAATGTTTCTCTGTAAAAGAGAAGTTGTCGTGAATTGATTCGAAAAACAACATACTCAAAATTCAGCCGTACTTGATACTTGATACAAGCCGTACGAACGAGTATATTATAAAAAGTTGTGTCAAATTTCAAGAAGTTCTACTTCTTAGAATTGAAAATATGTAGAGTTCAAAATCGCAATATTTAACACGTACTCTTATACGAAAGAGTAGAAAAAAAAATTGTAATTTTTAATAATATATATTTCGAATTCTATATACAGAGAAACTTCTTAAAATTGAATACACGTATGCTCATGACATCAAATACATATATAGTTTATGCAAAATTTTTAAAAATTTCTTTAAAAAATTGCTTCGAAGCCCTTCTCACAAAATCTCTGACTGGGAACGAAAATGAAGAGAAGAAAATATTCTCTTGGCACGCGGTATATGAGGATTTCTTTTTTTCTTCGATGCTTCTGTATTTGGTCGATCCTCCGGCTTTCCTCGAGCAGGTAAAGACACCTTGTCTCATCATCTCGAATCGTGTACAATATACATATAGAAAATACCTAATGCCAATATACCTGTTCGGTGCGTTTTCCTCCACGTCACAGAGAGAAAAAGTTCGAGAAAAATGACCATGCTGTCTCTATAAAGCGTGTGGAAACGACAAGTATAGGAAATTTTACCATACTGCACGGTAAAAATTCAAACGCTTTAGACCAATTTTTCCAAGATTTTTCAGAAAATTTCCGTGCAGCACGGCAAAATTTCTAACGCTTTACAGCAATTTTTCCAAGATTTTTCAGAAAATTTCCTATACATGTCGTTTGCACAAGCTTTATAGAGACAGCATGGTAATTTTTCTCAGACTTTTTCTCTCCGTTTATATATATGCCGGAGTTTCACTATTCGAGCGGCAACGATACCTGCGTATTCGTCGTTTATGCACGCACATTAAATTCTGCTCTTTGAAGCGCAAGCATAGTACTCTCCCATTCTACTGATCTTCGTTCATCTCGAAATATACATTTGAAACCTCGGTGCAAACATTTTCGCGCATTGTTTCTCAAATTGTTATCCTCAATTTCCGGTTTCCGCGCAGCTAAAAGATTTTCCGCGCGTTTTGTTTGCACATATTTCGTCCCACGTTTTCTATCCCAACGTAAATAAGAGCCCATTCGTCACACCCCAGTTCATCCGAAGAATGATGAACCAGACGCTCTTCGTTCCCGTTGACTTTTGTTTCATCCGGGCAAGAAAATCTCTCTTCTGATGTGCACCTACATATATTGCCACAACTTTTATTTCACTCTATTTGTCGTTTTATCCCCGTTTAAGGGGTTTCGGTATAGTACTTTTTAAAATATTATGCCATTAACTTAAAACTTTTATTAAAGATGAATCACAAATTTTAAAAATTTCGGCTGTAAATTTTGTTTAAATATACTACCATTTGCCTAAAATTAATATCAGAACTCAATTCGAATTATTGTTACCAAATTTGAAGCAGTTTCTTATATTAATATTAACAATATTACAAATAATATCTAATATTAATTATCATATTATTATAATATTGAAAAGTTGAACTAAGAAGCTTTATATCAAAGACTACATCGATTTGAAGTCACTTTATGAAATAAAATTTAGAGCATTCGATTTTTATGTAGATCTTGTAATTGGATAATAAGTAGTATACACTTTTAAGGTACTATGATGTACGACTGTTCAAGATTTCTTGACAAAATTCACCATACATGCACTGTGAGAAAACAAATTTGTTTTATACAATTTGATTTATTGATATATTTATTTCAATTAAAATTACAAATAAACGAAGATTTCTTCCCCACGGTGATACATATATAGATGAATGCAATAAAAGATATGACTTTGAAATATCAAAATCAAATAATATATATGTAAATATTTACATGAAATGTTGCGCACACATTTTAATAAATAATATGATGTTAAACAACACGTTAATGCAAATTTACAAATAATTGTTTTGCAATTAATTGTTATCTGTATACACACATGAACAAAAGTATACCTTAATTATCTTGCGCTAAAAATTCTCGTGTTATTGACTGGTTTTTTTTCCATTAGTTTTTGTTATCGTAACAATTCTGTTGAAAGCTTTTAACGTTTTAATTGTTTTTTTTGTGCCTTCATTTTTTCCCTCTGTGACTCGTGGTCGCGAGAAATGGGAGCCACATTTTTTATCCACGCATTGGAAAAACAATTTTTCTTCTTTCTCCGCGTAAAAAAAGAACGATGCATGAGGGGAAAAAACAACCACATATAGCCCCGAGCGTATTCAACGTGGGAGAAAGCAAATGGATTTTATTAGCCAGACATCCAATTAGCTTTCATTTTCACGGGCAATTGTTAGGAAGCGAGATGTCTCGCGCGCGTGTGCGCCCTCTCGCGTCTGTTCTGAACACAGGTTGTTCCCGCCCAGTATCGCAAATTGACAGCCACGCTAATCGCAAATGAACACGTGCGTAAGCATTTTAGTCACGAAATGGATATACCCGTTTTTTTTTTCTTCGGCCATCACGCGAACCGTATTAAGACGAGGCCGGGGTCAATCGAAACACACTCGAATCGGCTGATCGTAAATTAAGGTGGTAGTCGCACTAAATTATTTTTTATATAATTTCTTCAAAATTTGCATAAATATTCTTTAGCATCATACGCACAAAATTTTAAGGGGTTTCGATAGTTATAACGAAATAATAAAAATTCGTTCAAATTTAGAGAGGATATTCTTTCATATGAAATGCGTAAACACGATTTTTTTTTAGAATTTTCGTCTATTTTCCGAACAATTGAACCATGAAATAGCGATTTTTGGACAATATAGATATACTTTCCTTGTATAAGAATGTAACTTCAACACTTGATTACTCGAAAACAATGCAGACGATTTTTTTTTCTGAATTTATATAAATTTATTTAGTGGCAAAGAACGTTCTTTCAAATTTTCATCGTGTTCTTAATGAATTTCGATTCCCTATACAAGAAGCTTCACCATTCGAGAATCGACTTTTGTTTATTATACTATACGAAATCACAATTTTTCGTTGTTTTTGGTTCGATTTCTCATGTTAAAATTGTCTTTTTCGCTAAAATTTGGCATTGACTAAGATGAAACTAAAAAAAAACGAGTGATGATTATTTCATCAATGGTGCAATAAACATATTCATTGAAAAATGTTCATTTGTCAGAAAAGTATCAAGATCCGTCTATGTATGTATTCCGTAAAAATTCCCGCATAATAGAGTAGAATATGAATCATCGTCATGACTTGAAAATTTCGTACGAAAGAATATATGTAAAACAGCAAATATTTTCGTGCTTCATCATAACGAAATTCGATGCAGAAAATTTATATATACGTTTGAGACGAGGCGCTGATATTCGTGGTCGAAAAATTGTATCGGATGAAAAAAAAACGTATAGTCAGTTATACAGTGCCTTTAGTATATGTATATCTCTGTCTTCCTCGCTATTTTTCTCTTGTTCGTCTCTGCGCTCTCCTCTTTCATGATCTTCGGCCGAGAGCCGGTTTTTATTATTTCCACGCATGACGAAGTGCCCGACTCTCGGTCGCGTGTCTACTATACGTATATCTGCGTATACATTCGATGTGCATACATATAGAATTTTGTCCATATGTATAGATTTAACGTAAGTATAGTGACCGCGCGTATTATTGTACGGAACAGCGAGCCGGTAGAGACGTCGATCAGTCCCGACTGTCACTCGAGCAGCCTTCAAAAACATTTCCTTATTAAGGTATATACATATATATATATAGTTTTATATCGTCAACGCGCTTCTCTCACAAGAATTATATGAAATATTGTCTGTAAACTCTAAAAACACCAGTCACAACATCCTGGCCCATTTTTAAAAAAGATCTACCTCTCTTTATAAATTTAAGAGATATTTAGAATGAAAGATCATCGTTTATTTTACACGCATCCCCTCTAATGTCGTTATAAAGCGTTAATGTATGTAGCTCTATATCGGTACAGTCAAGTCAAAATATTTGATCTTAGTTTATCTCAATATCATGTGGTTTTTCGGCAAAAGTTTATTAAGAAAAGTTGTTACAAAGTTATTCAAGAACAGCATACTCAAAATTCAACGTCATCTGTATTTATTGTTACGTATATGCATAAATATTAGGGAAATCAAAATCTTACACTGAAAAAAAAATGTTCTTAATTCAATGAAATTTGAAACAGTCGTAAAATTATTTTTTTTATTATCTACCCGAAGGCAATTAATGTTCGAAAAGATTCTCATAATAAATAATTTTAACGGTAGAACTATTTCATACAATTAAACATGATAGCTGATATAATTTTGTTTCTTGCAACTTGTATGTAGACAAATATTAATCAGAAAAGAATTTTTTGCTTTACGACATCCGAATATGCTTATTGAATTTCAAAGTAAAATAATATGTACTGTATGAAGGAACCCACAACAAAGATGTAATATTTGTTTTAATAACAAAAAATATTAAACATTTATAGATTGATCGAGTTAATATTAGCGATATAATTTTTTTCTCTATATTCCCAAATTGAACTTTCAACATATTGCAAAAGAAAATAAAACGTATATAAAGATAATGAAAAAATATTTACGTGAAACTGATTTTATGAATAATAATGAAGGAAAAACAAATTTGTTATAGATTACATGTGAATCTCATTAATGAGAAGTTTCCATATTCCTCATACGTCCTGATGGCATATAGAGAAAATAGAAAAAAATACACTCATATATACATTCATCGGGATTTCTTGTTTTTTTTTCGGTGAATTCCACGAACGCAATTCCCATAACGGAACTCTGCGATTTCGTTGACTCGGAGTGCGAGAAAAAGAGATAAAAAAAAATAGCCCGGGACATAATGCTGAGATTCTCGAGGCCCGTCACCAGGCCGAAAGGTTTAACGGATATCGTCCTGAGAGGATATCGCCTAGCAACGAAAGCTGATAGCTTCTACCGACGAATCGATAGAGAAGCACACGCGGCCTGTACAAAGCGAGCCTTTCCTCCTCGCTCTATCTACTTTCCACCCGCGAGCTACGTGACATGTCCATTCTCACCTTTGATCAACATCATTTTTTTCAACATATTTCATCAACAAAAATCTCACTCTTTCGGTCTATCTTACATTTTCGAAGATTATATCGAAAATTGCATCGTCAAACTTTTTTTTTTCCTACAAAAAGATATATGTACAAGCATCAAATTTAAAGTTTAGTTTATCAAACAAAATTTGGTATTGTTTAGCATATAGTATAGTTCGTTGATAATAAAAATTGACGTATTTCATTATTTTTTGGTAAATAATTCTCCAAGGTAGTAAAATAGAGGAATAACAATGTGTTAATGATAAAAATTGTACACATATTTAATGCTTTATTGATTTTTGATTTTTTAATATAAAATACCAAATGAATATTTGTACACAAAAGTAGAAGAAAACAGATAAATTAAAGTTTGTACATTTGCCTTCCGTCAGTAGGATTACATTTTTTTATAATAAATGATTTATTATTAGAAAAACTAATTTTAATACAATATATCTCTTGCCTTATGAAAATTTATACGAATTAAACAATTTTTTCCAATGTTTGGAAATCAATTAATTTTTACAAAGTTTGCAAATTAAATACCGAGGTAAATTATTTTTGTATCTCTTTTTCGTAAACATTCGTGCGGTAATTATTTTTCTTTGCAAATATACTGAACATAGAATTAATTAATATTATATCAATCAAAATAATTAATTAGTTCGTTACGGAGGTGGAAAATTTTCGGAGAAATTCGTATTCACATTGCATGTATCACTGAATATTTCCATTGTGATTTAAGCTTTTTGTGGAGAAAAAATCTGCTAACCAAAAGATTTTTTCATTATCGGTGAGAGTTTATTTAATGAACTTTTAAAAATTTTCTTTTGGTTACTTTGCAGTCTTCTTGTCATCATTATTACATAAAAGAAAAATAAATACATGAAGAAGTAATTTGGTGAAAATTATGTTACAAAGAAAACATACAGACATACTACATGTACTATATAAGCATATACATATATGTATACTTGAAATGGACCAAGAAAAAGAAGCATTGAATTGACGTTTGACTTTCTCATTACGACCCTTCGCTCGAATTCTATTAATTAATTTTTCAAAAGTGTGCGGTAACAGACTTTTGAACTATATTTGCATTCGCATATATCCGCGTACGGGATGAATATGTAAATAAGACACGTATATACGGTACCTTTTTGGACGTGCCAAAAAGCAGCACCATATTTATATTCTATCAATACACATAGGGAACGTATAGGGAAAGAGTGAGGCGAAACGAACCATGGTTACCTAAACCATTTAAACATAATAATTTGTAAAAAATTGTAAAAAATTTGTTCATTATAAACAGTATATTACAAATTTTTTTATTATTTTATAAATATAAAATATTAAAAACAGTAAAAAATTGATGATCTCGCAATTGTAGCTTATTATATATATACAAAAATTTACTTAAAAAAATTGTATGCTGAAGTTTAACGGTTTATAAAGAACTCAACAAAAAAATTTTGTTAAAAATACTTCTTTAAGGATTAAAATCTTAGTTTAAAAATTATATTTAAAAAATTTTTTTGAGTGTTTTTATTAAATTCTATATATGAAATATCTCTAATAGAGTACAATCTGTTCTATTCTATACGTATACTCTTTTCTTACTGAATATTGCTTATAAACTCTCTAAATTACAAAAAATTTGTAATAAACAACATTCAGCAAATTTTTCTATTTATTTGGAAAATTCTAATTGTTTTACAACATGATAGTATTTATATACATATACATATATTCAAAGTAAATTTACAAAAACGTTGATTTAACAAAAAATTTGGAAAAAAAACTATTTTTTCTCATTTTTTGGCCGAAATATTTGTAGGTATATAAAACATACACTAGAGAGTGTCCAAGAATATGCGAGATACTTTTAAAATTTGCGTATGTTCTCGGTGAATACGTGAATATTTCACACGAAAAGGCGCACCCACTCTCGAGGTGCGCCTCTTTCGTTCTCGCACTCTCCCTTTCTGGTCCGCTCTCCATGCATGCACGAAAGACACCCAACCTTAACTCTCGTCAGCTCACTCTCTCTCTCCCTCTCTCTTTTCGGTTACACACGAATTATGCACTCGACGAGCTGGAAAACTCTCCAGCCCGATGATTTTTTCGACGAGCCCGTATAATCAAAAGGAAAGACCAACGAAAATAACCGAAAATATAATCCCTTGACTTAATTCATATGCGATTTTTCAGCTGCACTTTCATTTTTCCAATGACTGTACCAAATATTGGTACAGTCAAATCAAAAGTTTTTATTTCAATTTATCTCCATACCATGTGGTTTTTGAGCTTAAGTCAATTGAGAAAAGTCGTTGCAAATTATTTCAAGAACAACATACTCAAAATTCAAGGTCATCCAAGGTGACTTGTACTTGCTACGAATGTATGAAAATTAAAAAAATCACAATCTTAGGATTTTTTTTTAAACTTGAGGACGCTTCTTTGAAGTACAATAAAGAGCTATGCTACATTTTAAGAAGGTTCACCTTGAAATCTAGATTTCAAGATATTTAGGATTGAAAATGGCATTATTTAACACGGGCTCTTATATGGGACAATACTGAAAATTGGGAATATTTTTAACGATAAATATCTCAATATTTTTATACGTGCGATGAATCCTCTTAAGGTAGGAGTCGCGTGACAGCTATTCAAAAGTTTGGCTGTACATGTTAATTAAATGTAAAATCATCACTTGAATTTTTTTGAGACAGAATTTTATCAAAATTTATACTAATCTTCTTTTACATATGTATGCAAAATTTAAAGAGGCTTCACCATGTATAGTTATCGAGACATTTATTTCCAAAAATTGTCCCTTTTAACATAGGCTTTTATGAGAGATTGAAAAATATGACAACTTTCAACAATTAATATCAATTAATATCAATTAATAACAATTAAGATGGTGAAGCTTCATAAAATTTGGCATACATTTCGACACAACCTCAAAGAAGATTTCTGCAAATTTTCATTACATTGTGTCTCGAACGATTTTACGTGACTCCTACCTTAAAATTTAGTACGCATATGCGTAACATATCAAAGAATGACTGTACCAATTTTCAACAAAATTCCAAATAATCGATAAAACAATAAAACTACCTTAAGTTTTTATGCGCTTATGCGCTTTTTGAAAAAGTCTGCCTGCGGAAATGATATCCTCGCGCGAAGGATCGCAAGGCTGCTCGCGCATGTCGGTTGCTTTTCAATCGTCGACTCTCTCTCTCTCTCTCTCTCTCTCCCTTGCCGTGCAATTTATCCTCGAGCCGAAGACAATGACCCTGCAAGTCTCAGCAGCACCGTTTATGGCTTCTCGGTGTAAAAGACTCGTTCGACCGGGTCGCGTTTTATCCCGCGGCTCCTCCTCCGGTCTCTCCCTCGCGCCGAGTCGTCTTTCCTCCCTCCTCCCTCGCGCCGCACGTAGCAACGAAAACTTTATTCGCATATCGCGCTTCACGCCATATTTTTTTCGAAACACGAAACAAAATTTTCGCTTCGCGCTTGATGGACCAAACTACCGCGTTCAACCGGGTTGCCGATTTTTCGCTCGCGAAATTCAACGTCGCGGCTCGCTCTTTCGCGCGTATACGAGTCATCAGCGATAACGAACCTTGTAAACTCCCGTGAAGACCGTGTAATTAGACTCCGAGATAAATATAATTCCGGATATAACACACGCTAATGCAATCTGCTGCGACACGAGAGATTAAACGAATGCGCCTTTTGCCCCGTACGCTCTAAACATATACGGGCCCCCTCGCATATATATATACGTATATACGTGATCACCGTGAGGATGTAAATTTATTTGAGCAATATGTAAATTTTCTGCAACGTGAAATCATGAAAAGTTGGCTCTCATAAAACATGCCGCGAGAGCAGCTTTTTATAAAATTCGAGGTCCATTTTTTTCTCTAAATATATTCCACACACCGTGTACGTGTATATTAAATTAATATTTTATTTTAATTTTTTTTGTAATTAGTCGAATATATTTTCTCCTTTTTCGCTTTACGTGGAATTTTGTGGAAAATTTGTACAATTCTTTTTTTTATTATAGGATCTGGTTATGTGTACCAAATTATAAAAGAAATTTCAGAGAAGTCGAGTCATTTATTATGAAAAATCTTTATTTTCAGTGCTCTCCGCATTAACTTTTGGCTAATCTCTACTCATTAAAAAAAAATTCAACGTGCGCTGCTTTGAAAATAGTGACCTTGATGTTTGACTCATTCGTTTCATCTTGAAAAAATTTTCAGGAATAATTACCTATTATGAAGTCGATGTCGTCCAAGACACGAAATGATATAGCCACTTGAAATTTTGAGATTTTCCTATTTTCGATTCTCGAAAAATCAGGCTGAAGGTCCTTGAATACGCTAAATTTTCTCAACTCATGCGAAAAGAACTTGTAACACAATTTTCTATTATTTATACCAAGTATACCTGGATAAATATACTTGAATAGTTCGGGGATAGTAAACATGAAAAAAAGAGAGAAAATTCGTCGAGTGTAATGAGGAAAAAAAAATTTTCGAATTTTCGTTAATCCTTCGGTAATTGTGTTTCCATGGTAATTAGTCGAGGTCAAGTGAAAAACTGAACACAGCCTTGATTATTCCCATTTTCGATTTAATTTGGAATCAGTAGGCCGGTGTAAAGTGTCGGGATAAGACGTATCGGGTCTCGCCAAGTAGTTCGTTATCGATAAACATTTCGTAGAAATTCGACAAGTTCAATCGAGTGTCAGTTCCAGTCTTTTACAATTATACAAAAAGTGAATGGTTTAGTGTTTCAAATTTATAATATCGTTTAAAAATATTTTTAAAATAATGTCGGTGCGGATGTATCCTATATTAAAAAAGAGATGAAACCTCTAATTAATTAATCGAAATAGAGAGCATTATGCAAAGTTGTATAAAGTGTATACTTTAAGGATGCTCCATAACAGTATGTTCAAAAAGTTGGTGCATAGTACATCAAAGAATATTTATATTGACAAAGCCAAGACGTTTATTGCATACGGCCTGAGCATATTAAATAGATATTATTATGCAAAAGTAACAACTATTCACCGATCATTACAGAACCGAATATTTTTCATTTGAGTATAAAGTGATTATAGATTTGATATTGAAATGATTAGTATAAATAGTTGTCACTAAATCTATACTATATATAAATAAAGTTATTTCTTTCAGTATGCTGAGAGAATCATATATTCCTCACTTTCATATAAAAATAATCATTATTGTAATTGGTGATCATTAACAATATTATATCTGATAAAAGCTGCTGAATCTCTTATTAAGAATATGCGTTAATTTGTTTGATAAATATCGCATAAATCATCTTTCCAAATGAATCTAAAAGATATCATGCAATAGGATAAAAATAACACGATTTTTCTAAATTATCTGCTCAAATATAAAAGCAGATTTTATCAAGATTTATTTTCCTGAAAAATGAGTTTGGAACCGATTATAAAAAAAAAACTTTTTAAAATTATTTATTATTATTCTACAATACATTGAATTCTCATTGGATTAATCACAGAAATGCTCGAAAATGAAAATTTGTACGTACAAATATGCTCGGGCAGGATGAAAAAAAAAATAGTGACTCAAATTGTTGCAACATACAACCCCATCACATGTACGTAAATTTTAATAAAATTTATGTCGTGAATGACATATCGTGCTGTGGATAAAATCAACGATGAGAACTATACTATACGCGAGTGAGTGTAATCGAATACATTTAGAAAAATTCGAAAGGAGCGATATCGGAAGGATAGCTCTCCCCGGGCCATTGAAGCGAGGGAGAACGCGCGCGCGTCCATTTCGCGTGAGAACGAGAACGAGCGACAGCCCGGGGAACGCGGCCGCGTAACAACGCCGTGACACGTGAACAAACAAAAAGCTTTTGCACGGAACTCACCCCCGGGGCAATGTACTTATCAACGTATCACATTGAGCGCCCTTTTCCCTTTGTTGATTCTTCGTTAACCACGACAATATACACCGGCAATACTGCAATTTCAATTATAATCAATCCCATCAGTACAAACAAAAGATACGCGTCTTTCTCTCTCCCCCCCCCTCCCCCGTTACAATTACAATTTTCATTATATTTTCCTTTGTTTTATTTTATGCGAGAGTGACGCGTTGAAGATATTCAAGGAAAAGGTTCCATTTATTTTCTTTTTGCTCGAATCAGCGCAAAAGAAAAAGAAAACATTTTCTCATCTCGACATGTATAGTATATATCTCGGACGTTTTCTCGCCCGCTTGGATTTTTATATCAAAGGCGACAAAGACGAGCTACCACGTTTTTCTCCGCGCTTTTTCGCTCGTTTCCGTTTTATCGGAGGTTCCTGGGCTTCGCAGAAACTTTGCGTTGCCGAGTGCAAAATGGAAGTAGTATAAATATTTTCTCGCCATTACCTCCCTCGCTAATTTCCTACGTGCTCTCCAGAAAATTGAACCTTGTGTATCTTTCCACTCTGTCCCATTCCCGTACACGTTCTTTATTTTTCTTACTAGCCGTTATATTGCTCTTCTTATACTTGAATTCTCGCTGATGACCTTGCCGCGTCTCGCTTTCATCTTTTCAACTTTCAACTCGTTCCTTTCGTTATTCGTTCAGAAGCAAAAAGCAGACGTTTTATTTTTCACATTTTTCCATAGAGTCATGTGGGGCAAGTGTGCCCATCAGTGTGTAAGTGTACGCAGATCCAATATTTCGAAAATTCCAAGAGGTTTTAATCATAAGAAGTCAAGATATTTAGAGTTAAAGATTGCAATATCAAACCGGTGCTGTCATGGGACAGAAAATTGTGATTTTGTCGATCGGTTTGAAATTTTGTAGAGAAATGTATAGACATACAAATTGAAAGTATACCAAATTTGAGATCGATCACACCGTATCGATTTTACCGTAATACTATATCTTAAAGCTTTAGCTTGATCAAGCAATATTTAGCTATCTTTACTATACAGCTTTAATAGAAGAATCTTGATTAAGACTTGATCAAGATACAGTACTGGAAATGCTATTATATATCTTGATCAAATTTTTGCTTGCCAATCTGAATTAAGGTTATATTTATCAAGAATCGATCAAGGCTATACTGTAATACAGATATCTTTACTGAAGCTTAATCAATCCTTGATTAATGTTCAAGCTGCTTGGCCAGAAATGTTAGTCGGAATTGTGAAGTCAAGTTTTGTACCAAGGAAATTAAAATATTTTGTAATTTTGAACTTAAAGACTTATAGTAGTAAAATTTGATATTTTTAATGCAGAAACATATACGTGTTGTGTCTAGATTCATATGCTTAACAGTTCAAAAGTTGATAAAATAACTCAATTTTAAGCTATTTCAATGACTCAATGTATATGTTACTTCTTGTGGTATAAAGAGTGTACCACCTGTGAACAGATTCATTTCATATATGTATGTATAATTTATGAGCCAAGGACTAGGATTTTGTTGCTCAAGAAAATTGATTTGTTATTTTTTCTGAGATTTTAACAATATGTTGATTTTTTCACGTTAACCAGATATATTTACTATGTTTGAATGATAAACAATTTACAAAAAATATATAAATGAATATACTATCTTATTATATTTACAGGTAAATTGTGTGATGCAAAGGAATAAAAATCTTGTAATCAATGCTATGTATACACTCACTCGCAATAACCTTGGATTAAGCGTGCGCATTTACATAGGTCTCTAAATTTCTTCATAAAACTACAGAATTGAGCAAAAGTTTCATTTTTATTTCTTACTATATTATAAAACAATAGACACTCTAAATAATATCCCTGTGGTAAAAGTATCATTCCACTTGAAATTTTCAATTTTAAAGCCACTCGAAAAAAAAAATTCGCACCCTTGTCCCACATGACGCTAATTGTCTCATGAGCCCGAGGTGTGCTTTCTCGCGCATTTATTTGTCAATAAAATCGGAGAATAATAACGTGTCGCAATGAAGAAAAAAAAAGAAGAGATTACTCCCTCGTTGGCAAACCGGTGTAATTTTGCTCGAATGTCGCGAGAGAGAGCAGCGGCATTATTATAACGCGCGTCTCACCGACGCTTCAAAGGGATCCGTTAACAAAGGGGACGGCCAGCACGCGGAAGAACCTACATTATATTAAAATGCGTCGATATAATTCTAATGGAAGGTATTACGTGGCTCTGGATCGAGGGCGAAGGGGCAGTAGGGGGGGAGGGGGATGAAGAAGAAAAGTGAGGAGAGCAGAGCGCGCGCGGATGCAAACACACGGCAGCTCTGCTTCTATACCTCTGCAATATCCGCATCGCTTTCCTCCTCCCCCCCCCCCCCGCGAACACACTTATATACCGGGCGACTCTGGTGCGCTCTCGTGCCACGCTAATATATTCATATTGCCAAGCTTCTTGGCTCTCTCGTCTCCTTATTCCACTTTCCTATATATTTTCAAGGAAAGCCCTTAAAGTGAGAATGCTCTCGTCGTCGCGAAAGAGAATATTTGAATTTTAATCGTCGCTCCGCTGTCGTTAATGCTCGCGCGATATATATAAGTCGCGATCTCTCGCGCTCCCTTTTATTTTCTATGCTCTTATTTTATACCCTCGGCAACAAAGTCCGCCGCAATATTCTTGTACATTATTTTTATAGATTTTTTTTTTCATATTACTATGGCCCATCGTTGCTCGGTAATCGTCAAATTTTCAACCACTGCTAAAAATAAGTTTTTTTTTTATTTTGTTTCTTCATTACCGAGGATAATCTCCAAATCGTTCCTTTTGCAGCGTCTTAGGTTTGATATGTTGAAGAAATTGCATGTATTAGCAGTAAAAATTGGGAATCCAGCAGCCCGTGCGCCATGTGTTTTTCTTGTGCATTTTTTATTAAATTGTAATTTTTATCATAGGCAAATTCGACTAAAATTATAGCCACGATTTTTCCTCATTTGAATTTTTATTTTCGATTTTGAATGTTGCGTTTTCTTATTCAGAAAACTACTTTCAAAATATCGATCGTTTTTAAATGTGTATTTATAAATTTTTCTTATACAAATCTATGAATTTTTCGAATACATCAAAATTTCTTGCAAGTGATTTTCAATATATTTATAGTGCTAGTTTTTAAGCATTAGTAGCACTTTTTATAGTTTAATTCAACAATTATGGTTGTGCAACCAGTACACCCGGATATTCCGTTCTTTATTTTTTTTAATCGAAATATATACGGGAAAGGCTAAATTACTATGTGTTACATTGCATTTTTTCCCTTCATTAAATAAGTATTATTTAAATTTCAGGGTTAAATTTTTAAAAGCTCTCTTTTTCTCCATGTAGATGAACGTGAATATTTTAATAAAATAAATCCGAAAAAAATGAAAAATAAAAATGTATGAATTCAATTTTTTTTCTAAAATATGTGTATATGTGATGACATGTTATAATATCATGACATATTACAAGCATCCATTGCATTTTCAAAAAATTATAATTGGAGATAGTTCGAGTTTTTAACAGCGTGTATATACGAAAATATATTAAAAAGGATAAAATTTTAGGAATTGTGTATTAATAAAATACTCTACGTTCCTTTCGTACGGAATGTATGATATCAAATTTCAAACTTGGTGAAATATGTATAGAAGTAAATTCATTGAATTATTGATTGGATCGTGGCAGTTGCGAAATATGTTCGTTGGTATTTCACGAATGGTGCATGCGCTCAATGCACACCGTGTGCATATGAGACGAACCCATGACACGATTTACGATCGGTACAAAAATTTTGAGTCCCAGAAAATCATGTATTTTTTATTAATATACTTTTATTTGCTCAAATTTTATAACTTAATTCATGTTTATATTTATACATTTTTTAGTTTCCATATGTATACACGCCATTCATTATTTGAAGATAATAAAGATGTAAATTTTTCAATTGAAGTAGATCGAGGAGAGACGTTTCCCACAATTTCAAAACAAAAACTGTTAAAACCTCGATAACCTACCTTTTTTTACATAACGTTTAAAAACGTTATTTTTAATCATATATAGAAAGAATTAGGCCATTTTAAATTTATGTTTATTTTATAGTGCAAGAAATACCTTAACAATAATCTTGTTCGCTTATTACCTCTCGTTTATATGTATGAATCTGCTTGGAAGTGATTATCGCAGTTCTCGGTTCTCGTTTGCACTCCTTCGCTTTCCGGCTCCGTTCTCGCGGTCGGAATCTCACGATTCAAATTCGGGAACTGGTCGAGCTGATTTTGCGAGAGAGCTTTCGTTTCGTGCACACGAGGGCTTTTCCAAGGCGAGAGAGAGAGAGAGATAGCGTGAAGACTTTCGAGGTTTCTCTCATCTTCCTGGCCCTTTCTGTCCATTCGGGCGGCGCACTCTCTACCCCTGAGGATTTAATTACACACCCGAGGTGCTCTCACATTCAGGGCTCCCTTACACTTCGTCAGCGCCCTCTCGCCCGTCCCTCTTCGCCGTATACACACGATTTACTCGAATGAAAGTAGGAGGAGCGCGCGCTCTTATCCCCTTTTCTTTCTCCACCCCCCCTTTTTTTTGCAGGGCGTATACCAAGGCGCATGTTAAATTTATCTCCATTTCTCGAACTCTGAAATACACCCAGAAGCTTCTGTCCCCTTGTTCTCTCTCTCTCTCTCTTTTCTATCCCTTAAAATACACGAAGGACGCCGAGAACTCGTTCTTTCAACTTCTTCATCGCGTTCGAGGGAGCAATGCGTTTAATCAACGACTCTTTTCTCACTCTGCTCCGTTCTTCGCTCCACGACACCGAAATGGCTCGCAGGATCGGCGGCAGAGAGAAAAGAGGAAGATAAATAAAACGGGACGTATTCTATTCTCGCCGGTGTCCTTCGTTCCTCGTTATTTCTCACCTTTTCTCTCTCTCTCGTTATTATCATTCTTCTCGCACAGCCGATGGAATGAGCGAGAAAAAGCCTCTGCTACTCCCTTCGTCATTTTTTCCTCTCCCTATTATAGTATTTATACCGCTCGTCGGCGGCGTTCCTGGCTCCATCGTAATGTCCATTTTTCGTCCCTGCTCTTTCTATATACCTATCCCTTGTTCTTCATGTACGCCTTTTTTTCCCTCACTTTTTCATTTCCCAGACGGTTTTTTACTCGAGAAGCATGCTTTACGGACGTCGCGCGCGGGGGTAAAGGGTGAAAGGTGGCTAAACAAGGAAGGAAAATAATCGATAACCGATCCAGGGACGATCGACGAGACGTGCCACTTACTTTCTTCGGCTTCTTCATTCTCCCCCCGTTTTTTTCTCTTCTTCGTCTTTCATTCGCGTCTCTCGCTTTTCCCTGCACGACCTGCTGCCGTATCACTCGGCACTTTTCGCTCAGCCCCTGCTCTCTCAGACTTCTCACAGCCTCTCCGCCATACCATCCATCCTCCTTGACTAATACCTTTCCATCTTGATTGGAAATCGAAACGAGAGGCCAGAAATCTCCCGAATACGTACTCGATTCATATATTCTCGAATATACTCAAATGCCTCAACGATGATATATATACGAGAGAGAGAGAGAAAGAGATTTCTCAGTCGGACGCAAAAAACTTTTATTACGCGCTCGCGTACACGCCGTCGTGCGCCAAAACGAAGAAAAATAACGACTTGGCTCCTTATTCATCGCGCTCTCTCGGTTTTATCGAAGAGAGTTATAACGAGATTAGTTCTCGCTTATCAGAAAAATATCATTTCCGGAAAATGATCGTTCGTGACTCTCGGAAAACGCCCACGCTCGTCGAAACTTTTTATTATATTTTTGTTTTTATTCTCTTTAGACTTTCGTCGTCATTTTCGAGTGAGGAAAAGAAAAATGGTATAAATTATCCTCGATTGAGATTTCATCTTCCGCGTGAATGGGACTCGGATTGAATCTAACGAGTTGTGGACAATTTTTTAACGGAATACTTATCCTCATCGAAATGATGCATATATATAAATAAACGCAGTCACGCTGACGAGGAATTGAGAAGTCTGAGACAAGAATATGCAATTTTTTCCTCAATTTTTTCCTCAATTTCTTGCTCAAATTTTTTACCTTGGATTTACGAGAAATAAAGATATTTATTTCTCTCTGCTATATGTTCGTCCAGTCTTCCAAGAATTCTTTTTTCCTCGCAAGAAGACAATTTTCCTTCGATTTTTCCTCGTACTCGCGCTCAGTGCACGTTTAAACATCTACGTTTTTTATTGCGTCTTTTTTTATTCGTTTCTGAATATAATCCATATTCTCGCTTTTATATTTAAATTATTTTTAATATAATATGTATTTTTAATTTTGCTAATTAAAATGGCTCATCGATGAATTAAAAAATTATAAATTTGGATTAAATTTCGAGAGGATATTGCTTAAAATGTCCTAAACAATTTCTCAAAATTTCAGTCTCGGTTGCCAGGCAATTTTTAAAAATAATCTATGTACTTAAAAATTTCTACTTTAACATTGCTCTTTTATTGGAGTTCATTTCATTTTTATGGACTACATGATATATCTTTTTTAAAAACAAAACATTTTTGTTTCGTAAAACAATGAAAAATCCGTATATATTGTATAAAATATGAAATCATAAATTTTCAACAAATAAATGAACAACGAGATAACTTTTTTCGTGTAAACATATACAATAAATATATAACATGTAACTCGATAAACATTTTTTACTGTAAATATTGTCTATGAATACGTTGGTAAACTATACATTTTATTATGACTCACCATATATAAATCGTTGGTAATAATTCTCTTTCCAGCTGACTATAATCGTCAATAATTTTTCTCAATCCGATCAAAGTATTAAAAAAGCATAAATGATGTGCCATTGAGTCTCGAGATAAAATTTTATATGTATATAGAAATTGAATTTCTCATATATACTCATATAAATTTTGGAAAACGTGATTTATAAAAAATGTATTTTTTAATTGCACCATTTCATGAATTCTATATGTAGGATACATGTATTTAAATGTTCAATTTACTTTTATGACAATATATAATACACACATAACTGGCATATGATATTCTATAGAAACTATTATTTATTTTACTCTTAATTATTCGCGAAATCGTATCAAATCAAATCTTATGAAAAATAAATAAGAACGTGGTGAAGAATGTCCTTGGAAATTCTCGCGCAATTCTGTACAAAACAAGTGTGATTACCGCAAAATGATAGTTCTCGACGCAAACGCGGACTCGGATGCGAAAACACAATGTATAGATTTTCCTCTTGCGGATTTAGTACTTAGCCGCGGACACTTACGTAATGAGAGCGCCGCGGATAGACCGACAAAGGAAAGAGAACGGACACGTTCCCGTTCTTATTTTCTTGGCGCGGAGAGAGAGAGTTGGCTCTTTATTCCCCCTCGCGTTCGCTCCTCATCCGGCAATCCCTGTATTTTGTAACAGCTAGGGCGCGCGCACTCTCCGCAAGAGGAAAAGTACATTCTGCTCTTCTGTGCTCTATCCCCGCGAACGTCAATTGCACGGGCGTTTTGCACTCTCGGACTTCTTTGTCCGGCGAGCTCGTGTGTTTTCAAACACACAATATACAATCCCACCGAAATGTATGTCTCAGTGCGCGCGAACACGGAAGTCTATATGCATAATACCTGCGAGCCAAGACGTATCATCCTCTCGAATGGAAACAACTCGTAACTCGAATAACTCGACCGTGAAAAACTCCCGAGGCTTTTCTCATTATTCCATCTGGCCAGACGTATCTTCACGTGTTTTTGTATGCAAAAAAAAGTTTAAAAATTTACGAGTCTTTTGCGTACTAGGATCGAAGCCAGAAAATTGTTACATTTTTTTTAAGTTTTTTTTTTTTCAATTGCAATAATTATTTATAGTTTGATACATGTTCGTGTTTTTGTTGTCGAAAAATCGATTTTTTATTATTAAACGGTTGTGAAATGTTGCAAGAATATTGTGCAAATATATGTGACCGATATTCGAAGCCATTTGGAAGTTATGTAGTCGTAAATGTGAGATAACGTGTATATATCAACGATGAGCACTGAGTGACAAAAAAATTGTGTGTACGAGATGAGAAAAATTCGTAACGATGAAACTCGATTTTTTAAAAACGTAAAAAATTAAATATATTTAAAATTCATCTCTGAATCGTAATTTCCATTAAAGAAATACTTAGAAGTATACAATTATATTCTCCGGAGCAAATATACATGTAATGAAAGGTTCGCGCGGGGAGCAGCAGCCCAGGTGGCTCCGCGTGTGGGTGAGAAATGAAAATTGCATCGACGCGCCGGTTTATACATTCTTTCGTCTCTTTTCGAATGCAGTGGCGACCGAGGCGCCTGGTACCTTTGGCTTCTCGTGTTTCTGATGACCTCTCTCCGGTACATATATATATTTACATGCGTCTACGAGGGAACGTGTAAGAGAGTTTGTATACAAGAATGTGCATAAATATATAGCGTAAAAAAAACGTGCGCCGAAGTCGTGGAGACGGGAGAGAGAGAAAAAAAAAGACGTGGAGAGTAAAAAAGAGGGCACTAACTGGATCACTCGGTTCGTTCGTGCTCTCAGGCCACTCTCTATACGATACGCGTTCAGCCCTCGTGAGTCTATAGCGATATATATATATATATATATATATATATATATATATATATATATATATATATATACGTATCCGTCGCTTCGAAGAGAGTTCCTTTCCTTTCGACCGTATATATACATTAAACGTACTATAATTTACTCCGTACTACCTACTTTACGATACATTCGCTCGATCCC
>JAPYYW010002987.1:0-17140 GCA_030522545.1 Cremastinae sp. A BG-2022a
TGAGCGCGGAGCGCGCGCCTGGTGGGGGTATGCGATTTATGAGAAAAACTCTTCCCCTTGGGGGCTTTTGGGCTCTTATTGAGAGAGTCCACTGTATCTCGTCCTCGAGACACTCTCTAAAATGAAAAAAAAAACGTGTTCGTTGAACGCTCCTTTGACAATTAAGCTTCAATATATGAGCGCCGGGAATAAGAAGGTCAGAGTTTGTTTAACCTTTTGACCTGCCAATGGTGACTCCTCGCAGCTATTCTTAAAAGAAGTCTTATCCTCTGTTTCGTGACCACAAGACGGGAGAGGGAAAGACGCTGGGCGCGGAGAAGAAAGTGCCTCGGTAGCGGGATACAAAGCCTCCGAGGCAACTTCGCTGTAAGGATTATTACGAGCCGGATTACGAGAGTTTCCATTGTACGAGGGATTTGCTCGACTCAACGGCTACAGCCGACGCTTCCAGAAGATGATACGAGATCCAGTTGATGCGCTTGTTTCCAGCAATGCACCACCCTCTCTCGACTATATATATAAGCATCCCTCACTTTCGATACAATCTCTCTCTCTCTCTCTTGCTGCACACCACCAGCCCTCAGACAATAACCACGTTTTGCCTAAATTCTACATCGTTCTCCGTCATTTCGACTATTCAAATCCCCGCAATATTTCCTCTTACCTATCTCTGACGTGTTTATTTGTCTAGCTCGAAAACAGATCCACCAACAAATTACCAGATCCAAGCAAGTTTCGACAATCTGCAGATACTTTTTTTTTTCGAAATTTCCTAAAAAGAATTTTCGCATTATCATGTATATAATCTGTTAAATGAGTAAACGACTTTGAAAGTGCTCATGTTCACTGAACAAAAAATTTGAAGCTAACAAATTTTATTTAGTATTCTTTATTATCGTGTTATTATGTCGAATGAAAAGAAGACTTTTTTGAAAATGAATCATTGTTCAATTTATTCCTTTTATTACAATGATTAATATATTTTTCGTTATTGTAAAACTTTTTATCATTTTTTTATCATGCTTTCATACAACATCAATACATTTTTTTACAAATTTTCAAAAATTTTCATCGAAAGATATTTTTTACATGAGCTTCACCCCCGAATTTGAAATACGAGAATTTTTCATATATACATTTAAAAACAAAATAGATCAAGAACTATTTTTTATACAATTTTAAATAACTTCCAATTAAACTGTAAAGCTTCGTAGCTCACAAAAATTCAGTTGCTTGAAGTAAACATGATGTACGGAATAATTTTATGATTCATGAGTAAAAAAAAAAAGAGCAACGAGACAAGTTGATGTCGAGTAAGTTGATAAAACTGGTAGATGGGAGTGGAATAAAAGAATTTTTATAAATTCAATCGCGTTTCGTGGGCTTCGCTGGAGCATTTTGTTCTTATCATTCGTTTTATGCAGCTGCACGCTCGGAGAAAAAAAACTTTGTTCGTAGACCGAGGGACTCGAAAAAATTTCAAGTGGCCGTACACTCGGCGATTTGTTCGCTAAATTTTGCCGCAACTTTTTCTTCAATGTACTCTTCTCGCTCCCGGTCTTGCTCGCTCTTTTCCTTCTTTCCCTGCCTCGCCCGACGTTTCGTCCGCGTACAACCGCAAACTCTGGCAAAACTCGGCTTTGTTTATCCGTTCCGCTGACTCGAACGAGACAACTTTCCCTCTTACTTTTCAAAAGCGTAAACCCGTCGCGGAAGCTATCCCGCGCGCCTCCCGATAAACCTCCCATCCGCCTTATCTCCGACCTGTTCCACCTGCTCTTTTTCTCTGTCAATCCTCCACTCCCCCCTCCTTATATATCATTCCACCATTTCATTTCAACTTTTTCTCAGATTTTTCGCTCTTCTTCATTTTTCTCGCGTAAGGTAAACGTCCCAATAATTTAACATGCCCCAAAAGTTTAATTGAAAAAAATATGCGTTCACATTCTACGAAATTAAATGATTTATCAACAACTCATGGAGTTTATTTCAGTATTGAAAATATTTCGAAATAAAAAAAATGATATGAAATGGCCATAATCAATAACAATCAAAAAATTTTATCAAAAAATATCGTCAGTTGAATAACTAAATACAGCAGCACAATCTCATAACACACCTCTCGATATATTCAAGTAATTAATTTACAATTTATCCAGTGTGAGGCGAATGAGAAAGCGAACTTTAATCTGCTTTTAGATTTTAAAAATGAGCATCGAAGCGATAGAGATGCAGTTGCAAAAAATGTGAGGTCTTAAATATGCCAAATTGATGCGAGTGCGGTGATGGAGCAAGGAATGATATTTAGTATAGATAAATCATGATGAAGAGGGAGGGGAGTTAGCACGTGGTCGCTCGAACTGTGACAACGACAGAGCGTCTATGTAGTATTAACGCGGAGCCTTGACTGCCGGTGGGGAGAAATTCTCTCGATTCCCGAGAATATACGACTCTGCCCCATCGAGCTCACTTTTCTCTCGCTTTCTCTCTTATATTCTCTGCTTTCTCTCTCGGGTTGTATTTCTGTCCGCGGCGCTCTCTTATACACTCTGGCAACTCTTGACGTCCCCTCCCTGCGCGTACATAAGCTCGTATATTTTTTGGCCACTGAGCGAACACGGAAGGGGCGGCGATAAACTTCACAAACAGGTCATAAGGGAATCAAGCCAGGCGTCCGTCATAACTCGAACTCCTCCACGCGGCCCTTTCTCCATCAACGACGGATTAATCTGCGACCAATATTCCTGACATTAACACACTTTCATCCCTCATTCGATGTTAAATGTATTCAAATATATTGATTCAATGATTACTCTCTTTTTCGTGCAAATTAGAATAAAATTATGTATATTGATATCTATTTAAATTTGTGACTTTTATCAGAACCGTATGCTTATAAGGATGTCTATCAAAAAAGTCAATCATGATAGAAATGCGTGTTTTTAGAATCAAACGATAGGAAAAGTTCCAAGCTACAAAATGCGCACAAAAAAATATGGCCTTCCCGACTTTTTAATGAAGATATTTGAGATTGAAAATTCGATTTTTAACATTGAGTAGATGCGAGAATACAAATCCGTACCTTTATTTTCAAAAAGCAATTGTTTTCCACATGAGTGACTCTTTATAAAAAGTATTTGATATATTAATTAAACCTTTTTAAACTTGTAGGGCAAAGAAAAACTTAAGGTTACGGACCTTATTTATTAATTATTAACGATAAATGACGATAAACCGTTACCCAGAGCTCTATACATAGTAATACCCCAAGCATTGACAGCTTTCCTAACCTTAATCAAAGCAACAACTTTAATAAAAGCTTTAATGTTACTAAATATACTTGTTGGATCACTACAATAATTCTTCATTCCTAAAAATTTGACCCTTTATTTTAGTATTCTTTAATTACAGTAAAAAACATGTTAAAAAAAATTGTAAAAAGTATTCAACTTGACTTGAAAGACATCCTTAATGTAGGAGTCACGTAAAATAGTTTGAAAGAGAATTTCTTAAAAATTTGCACAAATCTTCTTTGAGGTCATGTCGAAATGTATGCCAAATTTGATGAAGCTTCACCATCTAGTAATCGAGATATTAATTGTGGAAAGTCGTCACATTTTTTGATCTCTCATAAGAGCCCATGTTAAAAGTGACAATTTTTAAAAATAAACATTTCAGTAAAGATCAGTAAAAATTTTGAAAAAATTCTAATGATGATTTAACATTTAGTTAACACGTACAGCCAAACTTTTGAATTGACTATCACGCGACTTCTACCTCAAATCAAACATCTGAAATACAGTCGATAATAATCTAATCATTTCTTATTCATATTCAGAAAAAATATACAATATGAAAAATATTAAGAAAATACAATGTTAAGCTTTTATAAAAATGTATAATGAACCATTTTCAAATTCGATACAATTTTTCATATATTTCGAAACAGTGAATCAAATAAATTTTAGCCTCTTGTCACCGTTTTTCAAATCACTTCTCAATGAATCCTAAATATCTGTACAATTGCGAAATATAAAGTTTGGGCCGTAAAAAATCTTTAATTACGATAATTCACTCGCGGAGTGTTATAATTATTAATAAAAAAAAGTGTCACAGCCGGAAGAGAAAGGAAAATGTAAGACAATAAATTTGGCTGACAAAATGTCATTATTGCCGTATAATGTCGGTTTTGCAGGTGTCAAAAATTTTAACGATTTTTCTCATGGCTCTTGGGAAGTCAGGCCGGCGAGCGGCAAATCGAAACGGCGAAAGCGCAAACTTTTCCTCGTAAACCCGGCGGAGTCCTATAGCTTCTTAAACCTTCGACGAGTTTCACGATCGATCGTCGTTATCATTTACGGCTATCGTAAATTGAGATCGCGACGAGACGTCCAACCGTGTGCAAGAAATATAGGAAAAGAAAAAAAAAGAAGTTGCCAACTCTCGTTTCCGTATACCTGTCGAGCGACAAATTTCGAGAAAAGCTTCGCGTGGAATCTCCATGTACTCGCCCCTTTCTTCTTTCAACGAAAATATTGTCAACCCTGAATATATTGAGAATCTTCCTTTTCTTCTCTTTACGCCGTGATCATCAAAATATACGATATTTCCAGCACAGATGTCGAATATAATTCGAGGAACAAACAAGTCCCGTATCAATAAATATCAAATTTTTCGTTTATCGCTCTTACAACTTTTTACCGATAATATTCAAACGCGATAAAATTCTTTGAAGTGCAGTGAACGTGACGTTGCTCTATAAAAAAAATCCACTGTGTATGAATATGAGATGATAATAATAATAATCGGGGTTGAAAAATTGAGGGAAATTTATCGCTGTTCTCACAAAATTTTCATTCCATTATTATTGCTTTTGTTCGTATATACGGAGAACAGTACAATTTTCGGTGGTATAGAATATATTGAAATGTATATAGTCGTGAAATTCAAAAGATTGGAGGATTTTCGATGAATCGAAGCACACGTTACGCAACAGCGCAGTGTGAGTTACAGAGTCTAGACCGTGATGAAAGAGGCTCGTTAGTAGTGTTGTAAAGACGCACTTTGAGGCAAACGCTAATTGCCAATCAGCTTTGCCAATCGTCGCATATCGGAACTTTATCGTAGACGCGAATAAAAAGTCGCGTTCCCGCAGAAATAAACGTGACAATTAAAACGAATCGATCGCAAAATTTTTCATTTTTTTTCCCGCAATAATAACGATCCCCTTTAAAAACTTTTTTCTCTGGAAAAATTTGTTCTTTTTCCGTTGCTTTTTGATTTGCAATATTTCGAGCGAGGAAATCACAATGGTTTTGTTTTAAAAAAAAATACGCTTATTTGAATTACGGTTTATTCAATAGGAAAACGTTTGCAGATGATTTGGCAGAATAATTGCAATTAATTAGCTATCAACTGAAATTTCAATAGCGACCGCGATGAATGGAGTTTACTGGCGAAACACGATTTATGATCATCAATTCTCTCCCCATAAACAATTCAATGAGATCCGTAATTATTGACATTATATCCATCATCAAAAGCTTTGCCGCAAGCAAATTGAGCGAAATCAACTCTGAATGCAAGAAATTCATTATGTTTGTTTCGTGTCTTTCGAAGCGACAAACATGCATCATTTTTTTCTTTCAAAAATAATTTAAATTACCTCATGAGATTCATTTACTACTATCATTTATAATAATAAGGTATTTCATTGTCGGTCCAATTCATATTTTTTGTACACGCATTTATTTTTTATTTTTTACTTTATTTTTAACACGTCCTTCTAAAAAACCATCAATTTTACTTTATCGATACTTACAGAATTGTATTCAATTTTGTAAAATTCTTGCATTGTTATAATTTTTTCATATTTAATTATATATATTTGCTGTTTTTTAAACTTTATTTTTGTTTTATTCTATATACACACACGTTCTTAGAAGTTCTCCTTTTGTTTTTTTTACACTCTATTATACATGCTTACAGTTTTATTATTACGAGCAACAACGCAGCCGCTTTTTTCGACATGTTTGAATTGATATTTTGCTGTCCTTCTAGGCATATATTTCATACAACTTGGCATAATGCGCTCTATTCCGATTAATCGATTAGGTTTCACATCGAAGAGGTTTAATCTCTTTTTTAGTATATAGGATAAATCCGCACCGACATTTTTTAAACGGTATTTTTAAACGATATTATAAATTTAAAACACTAAACTACTCACTTTTCGTACGATTGAAAATTACACTGGAACTACTCAATACTCAATTGAACTTGTCGAATTATTTCTACGAAATGTTTTTCGGCAACGAGCTACCTTGCAACACCCGACACGTCTTACCTCGACACTTTATACAGGCCTACTGATTCCAAATTGCGTCATAAAACCAAACAATCAAGACCTTAATCGGTTTTTCACTCGACCACGACCGATCACCATGGAAACGTAATGACCGAGCAATTAACGAAAATTTGAAAATTTTTTTTTCCTCGTTACGCCTGACGAATTTTCTCTCTTTTTTTTATGTTTACGATCCTCGAATTATTCAGGTATATCTGTCCAGGTGTATTTGATATAAATAATAGAAAATTGTGTTGCAAGTATTTTTCACACGAGCTGAGAAAATTTAACGTGTTCAAGGATCTTCAGACCAATTTTTCGAGAATCGAAAATAGGAAAATCTCAAAATTTCAAGTGGTGATATCGTTTCGTATCCTCGACAATATCGACTTCATAATAGGTAATTCCGGAAAATTTTTGCAAGAATTTTTGATGAATGATTTTAACATCCATGTTATTATATTTCCAAAAAGCAGGGCACGTAAAATTTTTTTTTAATGAGGACAGATTAACCAAAAGTTAATGCGCTCTATTTCCATCCATTGATTATAGGCTTCATGTCTTTTTTAATATAGGATATTTTCCAAATTTAATAATAATTAAATTGTTGTTAATTCGGATAATTTATGTTTTCTATAAAAAATTTACCTTCTGCATGTGATTTGCTAGATTTTACATATTTTTAGCAGAATAATATAGATTTTGAATAATATGAACACATCTTATCATCTGCGAATTGGAATATACAATATCATCGATTTTTTAAAATGTATTATCACTTTTCTCAATTATATTTAATCATTGTTTTTTAAGTGGATTATAAATTAACAATATCGATTTGTAAAATTTATTAGCTATTCATTTTCTTCATTAGCCGGTGGCCCAGTATCCCTAAAAATAATAAGAGGAAAATAAAAGTTGCAGATAGTTGCCGATCGTTGTATAAGTACGCGCTTATTCATCGTAAATTTCCAATTTATATAATAGCGAAAAAAAAGGAAAAAGCCGTTTTGAGAGCAACCAAGCGGTAATTCCTCTGAATATTTTGTATATTTTTAGCCATACTAGAAGATTAATCCGCGATAATGAACAAATTAAAAAAATGAAAATGGTACAGGTCGAAGTAAAAAGTCCGAGTGAGGACGAATAAATGAGTGTATATAAAAACGAGAGTATTCCGAATCTCGTTGTTCATTACCAAACATTCTAGATATACGGCCCTATAATTTATTAAGTCTAATTACTCCCCTAATTTATGGGACAACCGACATTTTCGCGAGGCTGTGTATTACGCGGGCTCGATACACTGCATAACGCCGCATCGGCGACGCGATCCTCCGCTCGATTGCTATTTAAAATTTCACAGGCGCGCGAACACGGTAAACAAATATTGCGACCGTTCTCAATGGCTTCGCGGCAGCCTGTTTCGCCTCTGGCGCTCTTTAAACGCAAAAACAGCAAAAACTCGATAAGCATCGACTGGCGAAAAAATCCAATTTTTTTTCGGAGCAGCGAAAAACGAGCGAATCCGCAGTTTCGGGCGAGTCCGATGGACGATGCGGGGGAAAAAAAAGAGAAAAAAATGAGAGGGATGTCTGAAAGTGACTTGTCCCGAAGAGAGGCGATCAATCGCGCGGGCCATTTTCCGAAGATGCTTCTTCGTCAACCCTGTCAATGGACTCGCCCCTCATTTTTTTCGATGACTCTTGTATGTAGCGAAAAGATTGAAAAAACGATGGGTGAGAACCGAGCGAAGATGAGGCCAACGTCCAATTGGTCGAACGCGCGAAAATCGAATGGAAACTGTTTCTCTCTCCCACTCGATTCCTCTCTCTTTCTCCGGCACAGACACAGTTTCGGCAATCCGGATTAATTTTACCCGGACAAAGCGCCCGGTGATCTCGAAATGGCGCGTGGGTCACTCTCGGTCTTTTCTCATCAGTTTCTTTCTTCTCTCGGCCCCTTTCTCCTATTTCTCTCCACGGAGCGACATGCAGCAGTCAAGTTTTTATCGTTTTTTTCCCGACGTTCTCTCTCTCTCTCTCTCTCTCTCTCTCTCTCTCTCTCTACCGGCGATTCAGCAATTGCCCCGAGCTTTTCTCTCATTCCAGCTTTCCCTCGAGGTGCGCAAACCAATTACGGAGCTCCAAATTATTTCTTCAAATTAGCTACACGTTCGTAGAATATTCTCACCCCTCGTACCTATAAAACTACCGCACGTTTCGAAAATCAAATGTCGAGTCTCGCGTTACATTTTTCCTCTATTTATTATTTGCATTGATAAACAACCGGAAAGCACGGATCACCGTTATTGTTGAATTCTTCATACAAAAACTCGTTTATTACTCAAAAATGTAAGATGGTAAATGATTTATTTTTGCTATTTCGAGGGCGAAATATTAATGTGTATCTCCAAACATTTTTTGAGAAAAGTGTGGGGCAAACACAATGTTATGTTTGTTAAAAATATCATATTCATTTCAGAAATTAATCTTGAAACAAAAATTGAATGTTTCAAAAAATTTTGACACAAACTGCTATACGATTATAGTTATATTTATAGCAAAATTAAGTTGACAAATATCTTTTAGTATTTTTCTTTGAAGTATAAAAATTAATTTCTTTTCCATGATTCATAAATAATACATTTTTCATTATTATGGCACGTAGTCGCAAAAAGTATATTGACAAATTTAACTATTGAGTCAATGATACTAGAGCTTTTGGTAAAAAAATTTCAAGCATTCTATTTCAATTTCAATTTAGTGTAATTAATATACACACATATATGAATATTTTCAGCAAGTTTGGCATTTTGGGCTTGAAAAAAAAAAGTTGAACAAAACAATAATAATAACAGAGAAATTCAGAGCTATATATGTAAAGGGGTGGGAGCAGAGTCGAGGAAGTGTGGAAAAGACGCTCGAGTTTCTGTTTACGGGTAACATTTAATGAATGTGTGTACAGAGAATAATGATCGCGGCTACGAATTCTCCATTGTTTCATAGGCGAGGTGGGAAGGAGTTTCGCGCGAGCGCGTACGCGGCATCGACGAAGGGAGACGAGGGAAAATATAGGACGACCGCGGGGGAACGGCGGGTATCCGCGTGCGAGCGCCGACGAAAGTCTTCGTCGAAGGAGTTTCTCTGAGAGAATATTATAACTCATTGTCTGAAGGAAGAAAGGTTCGAAGGAGAGCGAGCGAGACGCACCGAGGGGAAACAGAGAGCAGAGTCTGCGGTCTCGGAGCCGCGTTCTCTACTTCTATTCTGCGCGTTCATGGCGCGCGGTTCACGCTGCTAATAGGTACTCGCTTCCGCTCATCGTCTACTCACACTTCGCGAGACACCTTCTCAATTTTGCACGTCCCACGCGTCACCCGCGAGCCCCCCCTTTCCTATCTTTCTTCCTCACGCATCATCCTGATGACCAACGTTCTCTTTTCTTCGTCCCATCATTTATCTTCCTCTCTCTTTCTCTTCTTTTTCTCTCATTTTTCCTTCATCTCCTTTCCGCCTCGCAAAATGAAATCACTCGCATGAAAAAATCTCTCGTTTCTCTTCATCTGTATAATCAAATTTATTTTTACCTGAATTAAAAATCAGTCGAAATCATTAACTTTGAAATCTCCTCGAATTGTTCTTCAGTTGTACATAAAAACACTCTCGAAAGTCTTTAATATATAAGAATTATATATTTTCTTGAAAAAGAAAAAGATCACGATTCTTGTCGTTTTGATCAAACGTCGATGTGAATTTTAGCAAGATATTGAATGTGAAATAAGTGCACGAAGAATTTATCTATAAATACTGATGCAGCAAAATTTAGTTTTAGTTATATACTCTTATCACCATTTAAGTTATCTAAATAACTTTTATTGCTGGGGGTTAATTAAATTTAATATTCAAAATATATATATATTGTTGAACCAAAGAATATTTTATTATTTCCGGGCAATAAAGTATAGAATAAGGTATTTTTGTGTTAATATTGAATAGTAAAATAGCCGAATGGGAAAAAATAAGATTATTGGTTATATAGAGACGCTCTAGCTGTTGCTCCGTACAACCGGGTGTTCTTTACGGCGTTTCGAGAGACTCTCGCCACCATTTACGAGCGACACTCCAGAGTTCCATAACCACTCAGCTTCCACGTCATCGTGAATCGCAATAAATTCGAGTTAAACGATCGACTAAACTAATCGCTTTTCTCTGCGACCGTCGTTTCGTGTACAAAGTCTCTCACTGTGAGAAAATTCCTATCATGAAACAAATTATTGATCACAGGATCGCTCAAAAATGAAGTTAAGAAGGTGCTTGTATTATACGACTTCAAAAGTATATATAATTACATGATTCTTTCAAAATTAACGTCATGACCACTTATTTGTAAAATTTAAAGATTTATCACCTACAAATCACAATATTTAGTATTGACAAAAAATCTTTAGTAACAATTTTATGCAAAATTCGCAAACGAGAATGCATTTTACACTATATAATATTGAACAATCATATCTCCAATTGTTTGTAGTTTTGAGAGAAAAATACTATATGGTGAATTTTTTATCTGATATTGTCCATCCTTGTATAGAAAAAAAAGAGAAATTGTGAAGGAAATTAAAAAAAAACTGAAACATAAATTATATCTGCAATTATGGGGCAGATGATACAATTAAGGTTATATGGTTAGCAAACTTTGCATATTATAGTTTCTGATGCTGAATACAGCGCAATATTCAACATTATTATTTTTTTCCAAGCCAAAATAATTTACTTTGACTCTCTATGAAATCAATAGAAAATAAATAAATAGAATAATATAATATAAAGAAATACTATTTTTATAAAATAAGTCATTCGTGAAAAAAGTTGTTGTTATTCTAGATGAAGAACGTATTTTTATGAAAGAACGAAGAGTTTCTAAAAATTTTGGCGCAGATGCAATGTTATTAATTTTTTTGGATTAGTGATCGTTTACGAGTTCAATTAAGGGGTTTCGATACTACTTATCTGATTACAAGATCTTTAGTAAAATATAATGCTTTTCTGCAAAGTACAACTGTCGCTCTGTAAATTTTTTTTGCACAAAGTAACTTCAAATCGATATAATCTTTGACAAAAAGTGTTTTAGTTTAATTTTGAAATATTATTATAATATGATAATTATTATTTTACTTGATTTTCATGCATAAAACTTGGATTTTTGTTTCTTACCTAATGAACTAGATGGAGAAACTGCTTAAAATTTGGTGACAGTAATTGTTGAGATCTAATTAAGGTCTGACATAAATTTTATGCAAATGGTAATATTTAAACAAAAATTACAGCCGAAATAAACATTTCTCCCATTTACTTCCATGTATTAGCCTAGTTAAAAAAAAATAATTTCCAAAATATGACGTGGTTGATCGACTTCAAATTCAAACGATTTACGTTTTTTAAATTTGTGATTCATTTTTTTTTAATTTGAGATTACAATTAATTATATTACAATTATTCATTATTGGATTAAGCGTGAATCGCGTACAATTATCTACAAGCTTGAGATGTATATAGTGGCATGCCAGAAAATTGTTTCGACGCTTGGCGATTCACGTTTTTCAAGAGTTTCGAAATCCGTTCGAAGCCATGCACGATCGTGGGTCGACCCACGACCAAGAACATTTTCGTGCGAGTCCAAATGTAAAGTTTTACGACAACGTCGCTTAGGTATTGAGAGCGACCGCTCACGCGGAGTGACCGCGTTCCGAAAGGTATAACGAAAAAAGAAAATCTGTTACCATCGTTCGACGACCCCTTAAAAATTAGATTTATTTCCTTCAACGTGTGCCAATCGTTCCATTTTACAAACAATACGCCTATTACCTCTATCGGGAAAACCTAAGCTGTTTATTGTTTGTATTGTACATACGCATCTGGCGATTCAGTTTATGAGTTTATTTCTTCTTTCTTTTCCTTCCATCAAGTCCGAATGGTTTTCCCGAACAGCAATTTCCAAATCTTTGCCAAGCCTCCATTTATTATATTCAGACGAAAATTCGAAGGTATATTTTTCCACCTCAATACAGAAAAATTTGCGAACCGAACAATTAGTTTTTACTTGTGCTGTTTGAAAACAAATGGTACTTGGATTTTATTATGAACATTTTTACGTGCAAGAGTGGCGAAATATTCGCTATAAAAATTTTAGCGCAGACTCACCGTTGGAGTTTCAGAATTAACTATAAAAAATTGAAATATTTTAAAGTATTATGAAAATCATGAAACGTCTCAATGGCTAGAAAAATTCTCAAAAATTTGTTATATGTATTTTCGTACGAATTTTCGACTGATGTGTCTAGAAATATTTTTAAAACATTTAATTTAATGATTTTCCTTGTAAAGTTTATATACGTGATAAAAATACCTTAGAGTGTAACGATCGCGCTAAAACCTCTGTGATCACGCAGTAATTTTTTTATTCATTTGTATATACTCGTCGACCTTTCTGAGATGAAAATCGCAAGGCGTTACGAGCCACAGGCTATTACCGAAAGTCTCGCTCCCCTTAATCCATTGATTCTACAAATCTCCACCGGGTTCGTTGCACTCGCTATAATGTTCCAATGTTCCGGGTTTACGATCCTGCGGTTATCCGTCAACAGCCCGCGAGGCTTAAACTCCCTTTCCCCATTACGTATTACGCGCCTCTGTATACGAGAAACGCCCGAATTCGTTTAAATCCGCACTAAAATAGCATCACTTGTGCATTCTCCAAATAGTTTTATTTCCCATCTCTTTCTAACCCTTTGGGAAAAATTTACAAAATTGAAATACAAATTCTGAACTTTATTATGCGAGAATGCATCTGCGTACATAGTTAATAAACGTGTTTGATGAAAATATTTATATTTTTAATAATTTAGATATATTTGCTGTACAGTCTGCTTCAAAAGTTAGTAACTGAAAAAAATACTTGTATCCCTTCTAATAAAAAAACTATAATTATGCCAATAGAAATTATTTTCTACATTTTTCGTTAACCTTGTGCTATTTTGAAATGACAAATAATTTCAATTTTGCAAGTGTATTCTTCAATACTTTGAGGGTTTTGTATATTACACAATATTCCGCTCTCCAATTATCTCCGTTACTCATTGCTCCTAAGTAATTTTCCTAAATTTTACCAAATTTTGAAAAAAAAATTAAAACTTTCCTGAATCGATTTTTTCTTAAATTGGACGAAAAAATGATTACCATTTTTTGAAAATTTATTTCACATGTAAACTATTCTCCTATATAAGTTTCATCGAATTTAGCAAAACAAACATATATTTTCAAATGATTATGAATGCATTATTCGAAAAATAAGTCATGAAAAGTATAGTCTTTTGTTGGTATAAAAGTTTTAAAATGCCAACAGTTGTTATGTAAATTTGATTGGAGCGATGAGAACTCGTTGACGGGAGATAGGCGATACGTGTATTCTATTTGGAAGTAAATAATAATGAAATATAGGTGCGAGGGCGGATTGTGAATGAATTGCGGAAAATTGAGGGAGTTTCGTCGAGTCTAGACTCTGTTCGAAAGTGCCGTTATTCAAATCTCCCCACAGAGGCCGTTGGCCCTCCGAAAATCTAGCTTCGGCCTTTTATTCGAGTGCGGAACTTGCACCAGCGAGCCAACGATTCCCTATCCTATCCCCCGAACAACGGATGAACAAACCGCCTTTGGCTGTGGATTTTCCGCCGCGTCAAATTCCTTCTCTCATATTTGCTCGCACTCCACCCTCATATTTTCCCCACTTTTTCATCCAGCTAAATCCCAGAGCGTCTTTCTCTCCAAATATATATACGTCTCGCGAAAGCTTCGAAACAAAAATTAAAGGCCTCTAACGATTTCTTTATTCCACCTCAGGCGCTTATACGGATAATGCGCATTTAACGCGAGAGTGTTACCGCGAGAAAAGCGACGACGCATTTTTTTTTTTTTTCATTGTTGCGTACTCCTCATCGGGATTCTTGCGGTTTTCTCTGATTGCAAACTCGCCGCGCGCTGATACGAAAATGTGACGACGGGAACAAGTGCCACACGGTAATGGATTCCCACTTCGCTCCACCCTTTCGTTCTCCATATTCTTTTTCTCGCTCTCATATTCTAACAAGTTATCGACTTTCTCTCCACTCGCTCGTCTCGACACATACGGGAAAATGAAAAAAAAAGAACGCGTTAGAAAAAATGGAAAAGAGTTTAAAGAGTTCGATGGAAAAACGTCTACAAATATATCCCACGAATTGAAGAAATGAAAAAAACAAATGAAATTGTGGAAGAAACTAAAAGACATCATGTTTTTTTTTTATTTTGCAGTCCAATGTTAGATTTTATTGATTAGAGAAAAAAAAATTTGATAATGAAGCTCATTTTGGAGGCCTTTATATGTGACCTTAGATGTGAATTCGAGCGAGTTTTTTTTGTTTAAATATTTTCTAAATGAATATATGTATATATAAAGTGCGTGGAAAACCCCTTATAGATTTTCAACCACTACGATATTAACCGAATTCCACATATAAATACAATCTCTCAATTTAGTTGAAACAAATTCAAAATAATCAGGTAAAATCGATAAAACATATATTTATGATTATTCGAATATTCAACCGTAGAATTTTGTTAAGGAAAAATTGTTTTCCTCGATGAAGAGATTTTGGACACATTATTTTGACTTATTATGATCCTATGGAGTCTGCACTTCTTAACTCTGTAATTTTCTTGGTCGTGGAGATCGAGTGCTGAATTCCAAAGGAAAAGTGGAAAACGGCAATAAAATTAGGCAAGTGAAAGTGAGTTACTTATCGCGCGAGCATAGATTTAGAACGTTATTCGCAATGTTGAGGATTAACGAGGCTCGAAGCTCTCGAGTCCCTCTGGTCGACGTTTCTCGATAGTCTGGAGACTTTTAGCTATCACAAGGACGAGGAGACGATGCCTGGCGAGCATAACTTTGGCCAAGGAGACAATAAGCTCGGAATGTAATTAAGCGAACGTGCCCGGAGCTCTGTGCAAGATGGCTAGTGTCAAATTAAAGCGACGCTCTCTTCTGCTCGCTCGTTCCTCATACTGATTTATTCGAGACCGATGAAAGCTCTGCTCTCGTCATCCGGCATCTAGTCGGATCCATCAACGAATCTCGGTCCCGATCCGGAAAGAAAACACGTCCCAAAAATTGCCCAAATAGCCTTATTTTCTTTCCTATTCTCTTTACAAATTGAACCTAGATTCACTTGATTCACTATACACTGAGAAAAATTTTTTTTCATAGATTTACCAAACCATTTTGGTTTTTGGTTACTCAACAAATATCAGTATTTTTTAAATCGGGTCTGTATGACGTACAGGACAACAAATTGGAAATGGTGACGATTATTCGTGAAATTTAATGTAATATATATTGAATATATTTATTAGTGAAATTGAATACGAACATTTTATTTTCTTTGAATGAATTTTAACAAGATTAATAAAGTAAAAAAACAAGAATTAACATAGGAATATAAATGAGATTTCAATTAAATTTTGTACAAATGTATGAGACAAAAACAATGAGAAAGAAAGATGTTCGTTTCGTTTGGATGAAATAAAGCGTATATGAAATATTATTTGGACGAATTTAGAAAAAAAATAGAAGTAATGCATTGGAGAGCAATAGTTTTTGAAGACAGAGCGGAATTTTGGCGGGGAATAAAAGCGATCTATGTGTATACGAGCGGTTAAATGGAATTATAGAGTAGTGAACGGATATAATAGCCACGTTGCCGGCCATTTGTTTGCTCGCTCGTTAATTTAGCGTTGAGGATAAATGCTGCTCGACGGGATAGTCCGCGATTCAGTGCGACTCTTCTGGCAATCGCGAGAGCAAGACTTTCTGACCCTTCCCTCCGATCCAACGCGAATTCCTACGTTGACCATTCGATTTCTTGCTCGCCGTCGCTCTCTGCACGATTTCAATTTTCCCGACTATAAACTCTTTCACCATCAATTTTTATACGAGAATTCGATCCGAACGAGTTTTCGGTATTATAACATTTTTCGTTTCATTCTCTCACTTCGTTACATCCTGAATCGCAATAACTTCTTTTTTTATTTCTTGGGCCTTTTTTGCATTTTTTTTTATTTATTTACAATATATTCTTGATTTTTTAATATTTTTTAAAATTAGTATTCATTACACTTTATTAAAGTATATTTCTGGAAATACGCGCGTCTTGAAAGAAAGGTTTATTTTGCTTTATTTACCCTGTCCATACGCTTAGAAACCATAAAATTTGTTTAAATTTTGAATAAGTGTCTCAACAAATTATTCAAAGTAATACAATTTTACAGACTTTTTAATATACGTCATATATATATAGGAAAAACTTTAAGATTTTATTGTACACACCTGATTAAGGTAGTTCGGTCGAATTAGGGGTCACGTTTAACACCATATGTTTTTTTGCATAAAATCAAAAGAGCTGACTTTGCTTTATATGACTACCAAATTTTAAATCAATTTATCGTGTAGTTTAGACGTAATTAATAAATAATTTAGCATTACTTTCATAGCGCATAATGCTCAGATGACACGCCAACTATCTAAATTTCAATTTATACCGAAAATTAATCGTTTAATGGCCAAAAAAAAAACTTGTCACTATAATCATTGATATTTAAAAAAGCTATGTATCAACGATTTCAGTTAATTTACCGTAGAGTTTCTTCAAATTTTCATAATTAATGCAATTTTGCGGCTGGTATCCTTGTCACACAACGG
>JAPYYW010002988.1:0-17131 GCA_030522545.1 Cremastinae sp. A BG-2022a
AACTTAATCTCGAAAATCACTGTGAACGTCAGAAAAACGTCATCAAAACGGGAGAAACTTTTGGTTTTGACTGTCACAGACCAACCACCTTAAGGTATAATTCTATATCGGTACAGTCAAATCAAAAGTTTTTATCTCAATTTATATCTCGATACCATGTAGTTTTTAAACTCAAGTTTATTAAGATATGTTGTTGCTAATTGTTTCAAGAACAACATACTCAAAATTCAAGCTCATCCAAGGTGACCTGTACTTGTTACGTATGTATGAAAATCAAAAAAATCATAATCTTAGGATTTTTTTGAAAAACTTGAGAAAGCTTCTTTGAAGTACAGTAAAGAGCTGTGCAAGATTTTAAGAAGCTTCACTACCCAGAAGTCAAGATATATCAAGAGTTGAAGGTCGCAATATTTAACATGTGCTCTTATCGGAGACTGCAGAAAATAATGATTTTTGACAATAAATATTTCAATTTTTACGTGTGGTGAAACCTTTTAAAATTCAAGCTTCATAAAATTTGACACACGTTTTCATGTATATTTCATATATTTCATTAAAAATTTCTGCAAAATCTCAGGGTGATTCAACCGTTTAGAAATGAAGACATTTTTTATTGAAAATTACAATTAAGCACGTGCTCTTATTAAAAAAATACAGAAAAAAGATGAAGGTTTATACAATTTGATAATATAAGTATATGTTTAGATGACAAAAAAAAGTTATATCAATTTTCAACAAATTCTATATACCGACACTCATTTTACTCGACAACTATATCTTAGTTGAAGGAAAAAGCCCTTGTAGAATAAAAAAAAAAGATTTGACATTTCCCTTTGCACTGACATTTTGACAGGGGCATTTTTACCATAACGAAAAAATAAAAATACGAAGAGACGAAGCAAAAGGAGAAAGTGCGGTGACGAGGATGAAAAATGAAAAATTATAGTACGAGAGGAAAAGAGGGAAAAATTGGGATGACGGGAGGGCAACGGGAAAAAACAAAAAAGTTCCTGTCTGACAGACTATGGAACTTTTTTCTTCCTCCACGTTTTTTTTTAATACGTCAACGAACAATTAAGCCTGCGAGTGAATGGTAATTGGTCTAGTTACGTGTATTCGTCATGCGTCGGAGTGGAAAACCGCGCAAATAAACGTATAAACGAGGAAGCTGAGAGATAAATATGAGAGAGATATGCATTTTGAATAAATGTATGAGCGAGACAACGATAGAGCGAAGCTTCGACAGAATCGTTCACAATTACCTTCGACGTGCACTCTGCTATGGCGTTTTTTCATCGAATCGATTATACTCAAAAAAAAAAAGTAAAAATTGATGAAAGTTCAATACAACGTTAATTAAATTATATAAGAGAAGTTTAAATGGTCGTGATAGTATTGAATAATAAATTGACAATTTATTTATCATTATTTTAGAAAAAATATCCGATGTTATACCGATTTTGGTATTTTCAATAATTTATCGTATACATATGTTATAAACAGAGTTAATGAAAATAAAGTCTTTATGCCAGTTTTAAAATGCCTTAAAAAGTTTTAATATAAAAAAGTGTTATTTTTAATACAGCTCTTTTTTAACCACTCATACTTTTGCAGTTAACACCACCGATTTTTTACAGTATACGATTAAAAAGTTAGTTTGCTGTAGATTACATAATTACAATTAGATTTTTCACTTGCTAGCTTCAATAAAAATCTATAAACTATTATTTTTGATTTATGATTTATAGTTCATAAATTTTCCTGTTTCTCTCTTTCCTGGTTGTATAGTCCGTCTTTAAGGTACTTTTATAGCAAAACCCGTTTAATTAAGAAAAATTTGAAAAAATTATATATTTTGTAGAAAAAGAAAAGAAATCGAATGTGAAAATAATTGAGTATAATTCTATAATTTAGTTTCTAAAATATTTGAAGTTAAAGCTTAGCGATTCCCCAATCAAAACGTCACAAAAAATTATCTATAAAAATAACTTGAAAACAACATTTAACAAAATTATGAAAAAATAAAAAATATTAGAGTACTACGTACAGAAATTATACAAAAAAGACAGCATGATATACTGTCCAGTTTTTGAAAAAAAAATCATTGTAGTGCTGGAGATTTTCTAATTTTTCCATTTTAGAAAAAGTTTGAAGTTCTGTACAAAAGTAAGGAAAATTCAATGCACATAGCATAATTATGTTTCTTTATGTTTTTTGATAATATTTTTAAAAATTTGTAATGTTCTACTTTTTTATGGACACTACCTCAGCTATCGAAGTATATATACCTCAAAGATGCATGATTGAAAACACTTTAAATTAGTTGAGCTTTAAACATGTCGAGCGTACGTATGAATAATTTAATTAAATACCATAATTATATTTATTTTATAACTGTTAGTATAATAATTGTAAAAAATTGTAAGTTTTAATATCCTTTAAGGATTTTTTTACTAGAGATGAGCCACTTCAACAACAAATATGTGAATGATACAATGGGACAAGAACTGATGTGTATGTTTTGATACATGAATATTGAAAAATCAATGAAGTTTATGGTATATATTGAAAATAGGCAAAGAAAATTGTCAAGTGGGTGGAGCTTAAAAAACATGATGACCATAAGAGGATCATGATATGTAATTATATGTAGTAATGAATGGTAAATACATGTGCAATTTGTGACTGGGCATCAATCTCAAAGAATGCAATTTTGTTGAAGGAAAACGCAATTTTGAGGCTGCACATAATGAAAATGTGATAAAATTAGTGGAATCAGCGAAGTGACGTTGATGGTCCTGTCAGTTTCAACCTCCAACTACTTGATATATATTATTATATTATTATATTATATTTGATATATATTTCTTTCAATCTCTCACATTGTACTTCATGTTTATTTGCTTTTTCTATCGAGTAAATATCACTGATTCCACTTTTACTAATAATTAAATAACTCTGTACAATAAATATCGCATAATACATATAATTACTATTAGAGAAATTGCTCTAAGTGTAATTCATTTTTTTTGCCACCAAATGTCATATCGCCATTCTACAAATCTCAATCGAATTCTTTGTATTTCAAGCTTGATTCACCAAAAAAAGGCAAATGAACGATATTCGGATAATCATAAAGTTGAGGATGCATTTCTCACGAAGTGTTTTTGACATATGAGAGTATAAATACAAGAAATTTGTGGGAGACAAGACACCTTCTCGCGGTCTTGCCTTCACTCTTCTCTGGCGCATAATTTTCGTACGGTTTCGCCGAGCTGAGAATTCTCTTCGTCTCGTTTTCTATGAGTCTATTCCCCTGTATAATTATACGTGTCGTTAAATCCTTGAAATAATGGGCTTAACCTCGAAGAAAATAGGAGATGTGGAAACTGAGCACCGTGGTTAATTTAGCCAGGACCGTGACTCAGAAACGTCGACTGAACGATATCAAACCTTACCGAATCAAGCTCATTATATTTTATTGCACCAAAGCAATTCCAGACGAGAATGCATTCGATAGAAATTTCTCCGAGAAAATAAATAAATACGAATCTTTACTCTAAAGCTTTAAAAAGAATCCTTTATTAGCGAATAGAAACATTGTTATATAGCGAATAAAAATTTTTTTCTTCAATAAAAAAAGCACAATTTGAATAAAATGTACATCATTTATTCTGTTTTTTACGTTTTATTTTTTATTGTTGGTTTAAATTGTATGTGAAGAGTAGTTGTGCGAAATTTGTCAAGATTTATTAAATGGTTTCAGAAATGAAGAGTTTCAGAGTTAAAATTTTACATTTTGTTTTATGGAAAATTTATACAATTGCTCTGAAAATATAAACAATAAGAAATGGTAAATTTATTTAACAAATGCTTGATTTATAAATTTAAAGAGGTTTCACTATTTTTTTTAATAACCAAATTATTAGTTATCATAGTATTAAAATTATTATTGCATGTAACACGAAGTTCAAAGAAAATTAATTTCTTGAAAAAACAAAAGACGATATTTCGAGGAAAAATACAGGCTTCGTCCCGTGTTTCAAGGATGCAAATTATCTATCAATTTGTCGATACAATCTTCTGTAAATTTTCGTGCAATTTGAAACGTCTTGTTTTCCAGGAACGGAGAATGCATAATAATCTGTGAGAGAGAAAAAGATTGAGAGAGAGAGAGAGAAATAGAAAAAAAAATTGATCGTGGAGTTTTTCAGGGGAGAGAAAGGAAGTGCATTTTATCCGCATTGACGCCACGTGTCTGACCTATCGACCCTTTTTCCCTGACGGAGAGTTAACCCCCGGCGTAGATCCGAAACCGCTACGTTGGCTCTCCGTATACGACGTCCAGGAGGCACGTCAAAGCGATCGCTGCACGCCCGATATAATCGAGATAGAAACGACACGTCTTCCCGATACGCGCCAACTCTCATCGAACCTCGTGAGTGAAAGGCCGACCATTTATTCTCTCCTTTGTATTTTCTCAATTGAAGGATTTTATTATCGTAGCTCTATATCGAAAAGTCGTTTTCTAGTCGTCTTTCTATTTCAATTAAAATTTGGATAAATCTTTCATAACGTCATAGGCACGTGTAGAGGTTGAGATATTTATTTTTTTTTATCACTATTTTCTATGCTCTTCTGTAAAAGTACGTGTGTGTAATGGTAGTTCTCGTGAAAAATGAATTTTGACAAATTTTCTTAAAAATTTGCACAAATCTTCTTGGACATGATCTGAATATTTGGGGAAAATTTTTAAAAGTTTTACCATATATAAGTCAATATATTTATTGTTAAATATCAAAAAATTTTTGTGCTATCTTCTATAAGAGCACGTGCTACGATGTCACAATGTTCAAGGCTGTATGTTAGATCTACTCTTTATTTCTTTATTCATGATCATATTTCATCTTGAATTTGGCTGCTTTAAAAAATTGACTATTTTGGAATAAATTTACTCAAAAAAAATCCTCTGCAATTTTAAAAAGCCAAATTGAAGATAAAATATGGTCATGAGTAGAGAAATGAAGAGCTAACGTACTGCCATGTTTAATCTTAAATATTTAGACTTCTAGATGGTGAAACTTCTTCAAATTTTGAACCAATTTTTATATAAAGCTATGATTAATTTTTCAAAAACATCGAAAATAAAATTTTTTCAAAATCTTTTAAATTATATAGCAAGTTACCTGACCTCGATTACCTTTATTTTGATTATGTTGTTCTTTAGTCAACTTGCAACAACTTTTCTTAATAAACTTTTACTCGAAAACCACTTTTTACCTGAGAAAAACTGAGTAACAATTTTTCGATTTAACCTTCACCCCATAACAACCTTGAGGTGGATGGTCTGTAAAATGAGCATCAGTAGATTTTGTTAAAAATTTGCATAAACTTTCATTAATTTCATGTGTATGTATGTACCAATTTTAGTTTCCTAAAATTTTGCAAAGAGTTTTAAATAATATATAACAAACGTTGTTAAGTTTTTTAGAAAAATCTATTGTAAACATTTTTTTAACACTATATAGAAAGTATATTAGGTATTTCTGACCTTGGATGACCTTAAAATCAAAATATATTGTTCTTTAATAAATTTGCAACAATTTTTCTTAATAAACTTTAAATGTCAAAAAGACATAATAAAAACTATTTATTAATTAAAAATATTCTATAAAAATATCCATAGATACGAAAACTTATTTTATACATTCTAATAATTTGAAATAATTAATAAAATAATTTAGAAAGACTTGAAATAGAATAAAGTCTGACAAATGAAACGAAGTATAAGAAAATGATGTGAAATAAGAAATAAATGAATAAGGAATAGAAATATTGAAAAAGGAGAATCGAAAGGAGGATTGGAAAAGAAAATAGAGGGACGAATCACGACGGCACGTGCATCTGCAATGCGGGAGCTAGGCTCGGTAGTTTTGCTGAACCGATGCTGAAAGCGTCGTCTTCGATTCTTATCCGCGCTCCGATCTCTCCTCATCGATTTGTAGTCCGAAGAAATTTAATTACAGATAATTGAACGTTCGTTTAATTGCACTACCCTTTTAATTAGTTTTTCATTTTGACTTCGTGTTACTTCCAGTTTAAATTTATATGCGAAAAATGTCATCATACCAAATTATCAAAGAATAAAATTAATTAATGAGCTAAAATACGTGGGAGATTGATCTCCATTATAATAGTTTGAAAAATATTGAAACAAGAAAAAACAAAATTTTTGGAATTTTCTTCGTCACTTTTTAAAATGTGTGATAAAAATTTTATCATATTCTTTCATAATGTAAATTAGGAGTCAACCTAAATAGATGAAATTCATTAATGAATTAAAATATATGGGAAATCAATATTCCCTAAAAGCATTCGATTAAAAATTGATACAAAGAAATAAAAAAAAATGTTCTCGTCAATTTTTAATATAAAGGTAAGATAAAAATGTTATCATACTCTTTTATAATGTAAATTAGGAGTTAACATAGTTAGATAAAATTAATTAATGAGTCAAAGTATATGGGTGATACATATTCATGAAAAGCGTTCGATACAAAATTGATATAAGAAATAAAAAAAATTTATTCTCGTCAATATTTAATATAAATGTAAGATAAGAATGTTATCATAATTATTCGTAATGTAAATGAGGAGTCAACCCAGATAGATAAAATGAATTAATAAATCAAAATATATGGGAAGTCAATATTCAGAAAAAGAATTCGATAAAAAATGGATACAAGAAATTAAAAAAAAAAATTGTCAATATTTAATATAAATGTAAGATAAAAATTTTATCATAGCTATTCATAATGTAACTTAGGAGTCAACTTAAATACACAAAATTAACGAATCAAAATATATGGGGGGTTAATATTCAGACAAAGCATTCGATAAAAAATTAATACAAAAAATCAAAAAAATTTGTTCTCGTCAATATTTAATACATATTTTTTACCATATTCTTTTATAATGTAAATTAGAAGTTAGCATAGACAGATAAAGTTAATTAATGAGTCAAAATAATGGGAAACCGTGATTCATTAAAAGCGTTCGTTAAAAAATTGATATAAGAAATTTTAAAAAAATTTGTTCTCGTCAATTTTTAATATAATACATGTAAGATAAAATTTGTACCATTCTTTTATAATCTGACTCAGGAATGATCATCGAAGGATCGATGAAACATCTCTGTTTCCAGGTAAAAAAGACCAAAAACGAGGGACATTGGACCGAATGATTCACCGGTCGGAATATCTCATCGAGGCGAGAGAAAGAAGAATGAGAGAAAAAAAAGAATCTCACGCAGGCCCCTGTGGAAGAATCTTCGAAGTGAAATCATCGACAGCAGCGCTTCGTACATCGTTCTTCAAATAACGTTGCCATCGTTCCTCTCTGGAAACGATCCGAGTTCCTCGCACACGAAACTTTTCAAGAAAACAGAGTCTCGCGTTACTTTATAAATTCAATTACACTTCGGTATTTCACTGGCAAGGGAATATAAGAAATGAGAACAGAACGCACAAATGAGAGAAAATTGGATGGCTCTGGAAGTGAAAATGGAACGCGCAGATGGTGGAGAATTCAATGGCTCGTTTACAATCTACGTATATGCCATTATGAAAAAGAATTTTGTTATTTCTATCGAAACGTCTGCTATATGTATATACATCTTTTAAAGATAAAATGTGCAAACTTTTTTGTATATTTGACACAATTTGATATTTTACTAAAATATACTTAAAATAGATGTCTTCGTAAAGTCAAGTTCAGAAATTATATTTCAATAAAGAGGCCTTTAAGAATATCTTCCAAGTCAAGTTGAATACATTTGCACTTTTTTTTAAACATGTTTTTTACTATACAATTGTATGGACAATACTAAAATGAAGGATTTGGTTTTTAGGTATTAGGAATGATCGTGTTTATCCATATGGTATATTATTCAGTAATATTTAAACTTTTAACAGAGTTGTTGTTATTACTATGGTTAGGAAACCTGTCAATGCTTTGTGTATTGCTATATATAGAGTTTCGACTACGTTTTATCGTTATTTATTTAACGTTTTGTCATTATTTGTTGTTAATAGTTTTTAAAAAAAGCCAGTAACTCAAGTTTTTTGTCCCACAATTTTCAAAATGTTTAATGAACATAATAAATAATTTTAATAGTTTTAATATAAGTTCATTATGAACATAATAAATAGTTTTTTATAAAGAGTCACTTTTAATTAATCACGCATATTTTTTTCAAATGATTGAAAAGGACCTTTATTTTGTGTAGATTTCGTAGCTGACCATTTCCAATCGTTTGATCCAAGAAATATATATTTCTCTTTTCTATTAATATTTTTGACAACCATCCTTAATAAAAACTTTGATAAAAAAATTAATAAAAAATGAGACATACAGCAAGATCTTTTTTAAAAGAAGAAAAATCAACATTTTTTAAAATTACATGAATTTTTAAAATTCTATTTTTATGCAAATTTTCGAGATTGCATTATTTTCATGTATCTATTTTTCTAAATATCGATCAAGGAATGCAACCGTGAAAGAATATATCGAGGGCAAGGGGAAGAAAAGCCGAGGACTCGTGTAATTGATAACACTAAACTCGGGGAGAGAGCGTGAGTCATTCACTTGACTGAAGTCAATGAGACACTTGTGTAATTGTGAATTACGAGGTCGAGAGCTCCGACGAAGGAATTTATGTACTTATGCGCCAAGTCTTTCTCTACTCGATGTGTGGAGAAAGGGGGAGAAAATGGAATTAAAAAAGACAGGACTCATGACAAAAAACATTAATCCACTTGCATATTTTTCCCCACTTGTAATTTGTCGAATTTTCATGACAAAGTGCATATATTTTTTTATTATTATTAACATGCTTGCGTTGAGAATTTCATAAAATGTAAAATGTAGTAAAATTTTTAATAGGTGAATCATGTAAAACAAAACACGAATAACTTTAGTCATTTATGAGTTACAATAATAAAATAATTATTTTTGTTTGTAATTGCTTGAATTTCTTAAATAATATATAATAAAACACTAGATTGTAAAATTATTCCTCATGATTTTTAATATAATAAACATATATAAATAAATTTGTGAAATGGTATGAATTTCTTGAAAATTTTATCTCTAAAGATTTTTGCCAAAAATATTTTTTTGATCGTAATGTAATCTTTTTTTGTTTATATTAAGAGTAAAACATGCATATAAATTGCATATGAATCAAGTATAACATTTCAAATATTGGCATACTCTAAATGGTCCTTTTTACATTTTTTTTTAAATTAACTTTTTCAATAATTATTTATTGTCCGATATTAATTGTTCGATCGAATTCAATAATTATAATTCGAGAACTGATCAAATTTTCTATAAAATACTTCAAGACCGAATCAAAATATTAATATTTCCGGCTGAAAATATTTTTAAAAAATCAAGTATAACGTTTCCATTGGAAGTCTCGCTGTACATATAAAATTTTGCTACTTGTCACTGTTTTTTCAAATGACTCCAATTCACTCCCTCAACGAAATGTATTTAATTTTTCAATTAAGTATAATAGCCCTGTCGGATATATATTTCACTTTTGAATGGTCGGTTAAAGAAAAAGTAAAAGTATAAAGAATACGAAAGCGAAGAGAGAGAGAGAGTGAGGCAGGCAAAAATCACGGCAACTTTTTATCTCGGAAATTTCACGAGACTTGAAAATTCACAAGACTCGAAAATACGGCGTCGTCTGAGCCCGGATCCCGAAGAAAAGTCATTTACTCGAGACTCGAAGACTCCCGGGAAATTTCTCAAAGTTTTCCCCCAGCGAGTTAGCCAGCGATCGGCAGTTTCGTTTTCGACAAAGCGTGTGCGTTGCTCAAATAATATTTCCGAGCCGAAAATTCCGCAATGCCAATCACTGTCCCCGAATAATATTTGCGAGCCTGCAGAGCGTGGGGTGAAATTTCACTGGCGATTTAAGGATGTATGGGACAAACAATTCCACCAAAAAGTAAATTCTTGGCCTTAAATTCTTAAAATCCAAACTCTGGCTTTTGCTAAAAAGTTGCCAATTTTTCGAGTCTTTGTTTTACTATATCAATTAGCAACTTGAGCATATTTTAACAATAATTTAAACATTTTTTACTGTTTAAATAATTAAAATAAAAAACGTCAGTAAAACGTTCTGAAATTACTGTCTATACAAAATGAACATTACTCTATATACGAACAAAAAAAAAATCCACACTAATCTCATATTCTTGATGTAGTTCTATCAGTACACTGAGAAAAAATTTTGGTTGAATCAACTGAACGGGCGGACACGGAGGGCGAAAGAAATATTTAGTTAATTTAACATGATTTTTTTAAAATTCAATCAAACATTTATTTCCGGGTCTAAAAAAAGGGCATAGAAACAAAAATTTAGTTGAATTAAATAAATATCATGTTAAATTAACTAAATATTCCTTTTGTCCTCCGTGTCCGCCCGTTCAGTTGATTCAAACAAACTTTTTTCTCAGTGTACAGTCAAATCAAAAGTTTTTATCTCAATTTATCTCGATTCAATTTGTTTTCTACCTCTACAAAAGTGTATAATTGTTTCAAAATTTTCTTAAATAAACGGTTTTTTTTGCTATCAAACTACCTTTTAGATCTCGGCGAACGAAAAATGAAGTAATATAAATTTGCGATCGCTTCTATATACATTTAATCCGCGCCTTCTCTGCACGCTCTACTTCCCCGACGTGTATACATATTTGAGCCGGTGGAAAAATCTCCGGAAACTTTTTCCTCGCAGCCGTCGAATTCATGCCGCGTGCACCTCGAAATCGAGCGGAGATTCAGTCATGATAATCGGAAGACGCGCGTGACCCATATTTTAAAAAATATCACGAGAATTCCGAGATTCTATCATACAATAACGCGCGCCACTTTTCTCGTCTGGAGAATCAATTATGACAGGCAATCCGGACAAAAAATCGCGCCCCTTTAATTAACTCCGTATATATGAAAAGAGTACACGAGAAATTTTAATATTAGCACGAAACTAATAGAAAAAGGAGAATAATTTAAAATTACGAGAAAACGATTGTTTGTTATTTGCATTAAATCTAGAATATGAGTAAATAATTCAAATTTTTTTAAATCACTTTTAATTATAAAATTTAAATTTAAATTAAAAATTAAAATTTTATTATAAAACGTATGGTTATTGTATATGGATGTAATTATTTACTTATTTATGCTATTTTGAAAGTTTCACATTGTGGGCAATGTTGCCAAATATTAAAGAAACGATGAAGATCTGCGATTTCTAGCTTAAATTTTCATATTTTTCCCATTTTATTTTATTAGAATGCTCGATAAAAGGCCCATACTTTTTTTTAATTGCATACTTTTATAATGACAAACAAGATGAGAGGTTTTTCATTTAGATCTGTAGTCTCTAACAACACAAAAACCCAAATATAATCGTACATAATTACCATTTTGGGATATGTTTGTGTGTTAGGAAGTACATTTTTTATTCAATTTTTCTCAAAAATGGCATTGACGACCCATTTTTTTTCTAATAAATTAGGTATTACTCGATTAACTGATATCCCAATATAAAAAATTTCTACAGACTACAGACTTTCTACGAATATGAACACACGTGAGGGATTTAAAATTATTTAAAAGTTTACTCTAAATATATATTTTTTCGCTAAATGATTTATGTCGATCATACTTTAACAGGATAGTTTTCGGTTATATTTTTGGATAATGATACTCCAAATTAATTGTAAACTATCCAAGGAACTATATTTATTCCATATAGTAAAAAATTCACCAGCAACGATTCATTTTTATAAATTTTCATTTCTCTAATCAAATTTCGAGTGACGATTTGGAATCATTGACAATAAAATAAAAATGGTTCCATATGAAAACAACACGATGAATACGATTCTCGTAATCATTCGGTAGAAAAAGAAAAATATAATAATCAATTTGTGCAAAGAAAAATTTTTTTTTCTTTCTTTTATTCCAACAAAGCAAGTCTCGCGATAATATTTCCGCATTTCTGACCTAGTTTATTCCTCGTTCCTATTAAAGTCATTCTTTTCGCAACTATACGATTACACCGGGCCGTTATTTCAAGTTGCTTCGGGTTGACTTTTATGTTTGTTTATTTTTTTAAAATGTACGAACCCTTTGTCTACTCGGTGGTATACGAGGTGCTCGGGGCGCAATAACTGTGTTGCAGTCGACAGTCTCGGACAAGATATCTTGAACCTTGGAAAAGCGACTCTCATTTTCACCGTCATCTCGTACTCACATAGACAATTTTCCCGAGAACACGTCGTGAAGCTTTTTTTTCTCTATATTTTCTTTTTATTTTTTCTTTTTTTTTTCCACCCCAAGCCAACTTTCAAACGAGCTCGAAAACGTTCGTATTCCGACCTCGAACGACGTGCACGTTTTTGTCTCCACCTTCGCATTTCTCTATTCGCTTTGATCTTCAACGTGTGCTGAAAAGTATCGTGTGGCCAACATTTCTTCTATATTTACACTTTCTGTGAAAACTTTAAAATTCGTCAATTGACAATAAACGCACACTTTTAACGATAATATAATGAGAGTATTTAATAAACATTGATTACTTTCGTATAGATTTTTTAAAAATATTTTATTCTATACCCTGTACTTGTTGTACATTTATTATTGTATTTTTATTAAGGTTGTTCTATCATAAAATCGTTTTCTTAGGATTTTGTTGAAAATTTGCAGAAACCTTCTTTGATACAATGTGCAATTGTATATTAAATTTTAAAAACTATGTACGTAGAACTCGAGATTTTTATTGTAAAAAATCACTATTTTCTGTACTCTCCCACATAAGAGTACATGTTAAATATTGCAATCTTCAACTCTATATATTTTGATTTTTAGGCAGTGAAACTTCTTAAAATTTTGCACAGCTTTTTGAAGTACATTTAAGAAGGTAACTTTAGTTTAAAAAAATCCTAAGATTATGATTTTACTAATTTTCATACATACGTAGCAATTACAGGTCACCTTGGATGCTCTTGAATTTTGAGTATGCTATTCTTGAATCAATTAGTAACAACTTTTCTTAATGAACTAAGATAAAAATTTTTTTTTGACTGTACTGAACGAACTATCTTAAGAAGAAATGTTCTACATTATTTGTAGAAATGTGTTTTTAACAATTTTTTAATAAAATAAAGTTTTAAAATGTTAATGTAATTCATAACTTTTATGATTTTTTAAATACGTGTTACTTTCGTTATCTTGTCAACACGTATATTTTAGCAATAATATAAAAATGTCTATATACAAATATTCAATACATGAATTTTTGTATCCTGCATGACCAGTTTTTAAAAAGATTTACTTTTACAAATTTAAGATATTTAGAATAAAAGAGTGCTTATTTTATATTCATTTCCTCTCCAAGGTAATTAAAAAAATCCCAACTTTATTGATAACTCTGCTTTACTTTTTACAATATTCTTAAAAAACTATATACAAGAGAATTCAGAGTTTAAAGTTTAAATTTTTTTCTAAATAGTACATAAAAAATACAAAAAATAGATTCATAAAGGAATTGAAAAGATAGTCTCCGAACAAAAGTGAGATCGTCATGATCAATTGATAAAATTTAAACAACTATCTTTTAAAAACAAAACTTCCTACGCCCTGTCAAATTTTGATTTTTTTTACCATTCTCTATGTAATTTATAGCCATGATCTTGAATATCCCTAAGTTCTGAAAACTACAAAATATCTTACGAGAAAGTATATATTGCTTGAAAAATAGTGATGAATAACGATAAATCCAATTTATATACATATTGTCTGTAACTTCCCCGTTTTTTAAAATAAATATCTTTTTTGTTGCTATATATATAATATTAAAAAAAAATTAATATAAAGGATGAATATCCTCAAGAATAATAAAATGTGAAAATAGATTTAAAAAAATTACAAAATAAAAACTGGCGTGTAGCGAAGCCACCGAAAAGGTGGATTTTCATGGTTTTTCTCTGGCACTTTATTGCTTCGATATTAAAGTTCAGCGGTGGATAATATTTTTCTTCTGTGCCTTTGGGAATAGCCTGGAAAAGGGCGATACGGTAGCAGGGAGCTCGATCTCTTTCTACAGCAAAAACAGAGCTGGCTCTCTTTTCGCTTTATTGCCTCGCTGACGTTCGCCCCCTGGCCGACTCGCGGAATTTACATACACACGCAAATGTGACACGCGGGAATTAAAGATTCAAAGGAAAATTCGAACAAATATTTCTCGTGGCGTACAACGGCCCGTTGAAAATTCAATCGAATATCGCGTCGAGCACCGGCCATCGAAAAAACATAGAAAACTCGTTGAGACGACGGTTTTGAGAAAAAATATGCGAAATTGTTTCTACAAATAAATAATATATTCAGTATTTCTATACGATAGAATCAATATAAAATGACAAAGTTAGAGTATAAAAATTTCGAATTTATTAAGGAGTTATTATGACGAAAGTCATAATGAAATTAATTGTTGGTATTGAATTTTATTTTATTTTATTGAATTTTATTTTATGATGCAGTTTCTTGATAGCTATAAATTTCAAGTATCATTATTGATAAAATAAGCGAAAACTATCCTGTCAATGTATGTTTGACATAAACCAGAGTCTTATGAGAAACCGTTAGCATATGCTCTTTTACCGAAAAAAAATTATATTTAGAGTGCACTTTAAAACAATCTAAAATATCTCACGTGTTCATTCATGTGTAAGTTTCAATTGTTTACTATAAAAATATATGGTCAACGAGCTTTTGAGAGAAATATTCAATTATATATCAAATATGACATTTATAAGTGAGTGAATCCAAGTCTAACTATAACTTAAAAATAAAAATAACTTTTTAACTATTTGTATTATATCCATACTTTACATTTTGAAATTAATATATTTAGTATAGAAAAGATTTATTCAGAATCAAATGTCATTAATTTTAATCTCATTTAAAAATAAGCCAAACAGTATCTTATTTGGATAGTACACGTATCACTATATAATACTCCCTTAAAATATTTCATGCATGCAGGGGCTATATAATTTTGCAAGGACAAAACAAGGCCCCTTAACAAATTTTCTTAAATAATTATTAACACTATTGATAAATTACATAAAAATGATTATAAATTGATAATTACAGATATTATACTCAATTATCTAAAAATAAAAATAATTATTATAAAATTACATTTTTGAGATTATACACGGGTTCCAAGTTTCAAATCGAAACAATTCTTTCAAATGTTCGATGACCCAATATTTTTATGCGATAAATAAGTTCCACGCGTAAAGTCTATTAATACCATATTTTATATCCATTATTTCAAGATAATTAAGATAATTTAAGATAATTTTTCAATTAAAATAGAAGAGATACGTTTCTTCCATTAACACCTATAGGCTAAAAACCGAAATTAAAAAATAAAAATTCTGTGATAAAACTTTAATAACCTATCTTTTTCTTACAAAACATCTTAAAAAGTTATTTTTAATCGTTTACAAAAAAATTAAGCCATATTATAAAGATATTTATTTCGTGCAAGGTATACCTTAAACCCAATATTAATATTATTTTTTTAAATTTCATATTAAATTTTATTATCGAATTTTCTATTTTCATTCACTTTGGATATAAATGAAATTTATTCTATTTTCATTTATAAGACAAAATTAAAAATTACTTTAAAATCGCTCATGAAAAAAATAAATAGGGGTTTGTTTATTTCTGTGCATGCATTTCTCATATTCAAATTTTCACAGAGATTCATTGGTAAGAACATTAAAATTCAGGAAACGAAATTCAAATGATGAGAAAAGTGTTGTTGAGAAATTCTTAACGTACGTGAATGAAATTCTTATGCGTGAAGATGTTCTCTTTGCTCGTGCACGATGATGAAAAAAAAGGGACTTCTTTTATAGACATTCAATCAACATTATTCGAGATAAAGAATCTCGACTCGTGCTCACATCGTTTGTCGAATAAAATTCGAATATATACGAAATTTCTATATAAGAGACCACTCTCGCGATAACTGATATTTTCGCGATTACAGATTTCCATATCCCACCAATAAAATAGTTTCTCCAAATCGGGGGCCAATAATAAAAATCTAACACGGTTTGAAGTATTCTTATCCAACGAGTGATCTGAACGAGCAACAAATTAAAGCTGATTAAAAAGGTCGATGGAACGTGGAAGAGAAATATATCTATTTCGAGTTGTTTGTATGATTTTAATCGAAACGGCGGATCTTGAAAAATGGTGAATTTATATTGCGGTGGATTTAAAATTGAGGAAAAGAAACGTCGCGAGCGATATATCGAGTCTTAATATCTCCGAGAGTGGACGCGTTCGATCGACGCGCGCGGTGTCAAGTCGGTTTTAGCGCGTTTACCAAAACATCATTATCCGGAGTGAAAGGAAACTTCTCGTTGGTGGAAGGAAAGGACGTCTGACTAAATTGTGTAGGCTGACACGACTGCGTCGATCGCGAAATCGCGAGTTGGAACTATTATCCCCAAGGCTCGACGGGCTAATAACGCCGAGCGATAATTTCACGCGAATTATTCTGCCTGAATTGTCACGTGACAGCCGGGACGGTTTTATATACATTGAAATGACGATTTAACCGTGTCCCGTTCAAGCTTCGCGACGTTCAAATTTCGATTGAAGAAGTCATGATAAACATCAGTGAAATTTCGTCAAAGTTAATCAGTTTTTTAAATGGAACATTCTTGAAGTTGAGCTTTTTTGATGGGGGACCTATAATCATTGATAACCCAATTAATTGATTATTGATGTTGATGGTAAACACAATTATTTGATTATTGATATTGGTGGTAAACCAAATTGTTATTCAAATTTCGTCAAAGTTATCCAATTTTTTAAATGGAGAATTTTTGAAGTTGATCTTTATTGATGGGTCGCACCTAATCATTGATAACACAATTAATTGATTATTGATATTGATGGTAAACTAAATTATTGAAATTTTGTCAAAGTTAACCAGTTTTTTTAATGGAGAATTCTTGATGTT
>JAPYYW010002989.1:0-17131 GCA_030522545.1 Cremastinae sp. A BG-2022a
CCCCCTGTTAAAATTTTTATAAAGAGCTCAAATTTGTACAGGCTTCTTTTTATGTATAAATGAAACTTTCAAACCTGTTTCCGTGAAAAAAGAAAAAAAAACTTTTTTTTAATCACCCTAATATATATAGACAAAAATCTTCCCCTTGAGGGCTTTACCGTGCTTAATCGGAGGTCGCACTGTATACTAGATATTTTATTGTGAGATTTATACGAGCATATAGTTATTCTTTGCGCGCAACGTGAGAGAGGTACGAAGGACGACACACGCCGATAGATAAGACTAGGGATTACACAGAGGTCTCCCGGACAAGGTAAGTTTTTGGAGGTTCTTTTGTTTTATGACACGCCTTCGAGAGGCCAAACTGTGACTGTGTGTTGGATTCGGTGATATTCAAGTATAGGGATAAAACGTCTCTGTCGTCTCCCCTCAAGCACTGTATTTCTTTGTCCCGGCCTATCGACTGACCCATCAACGATAGTATTGCGCGATTTAATTATTTTAAGGTAGTTATATAGTTTTATCGATTATTTAGGAATTTGTTGAAAATTGGTACAGCCATTCTTGATACGTTACGCACATGCATACCTAAGAGGTTTCACCAGGTAGAAATTGAGATATTTATTGTTAAAAATCCCTATTTTCAGTCCTCTCCTATAAGAGCCTGTGTTAAATATTGTCATTTTCAATCCTAAATATCTTGAAATCTAGATAGTGAACCTTCTTAAAATTTTGCAAATCTCTTTATTGTACTTGAAAAAAGCTTCCTTTAGTTTTTTAAAAAAATCCTAAGATAATGAATTTTAAAAATTTCATATATACGTAACAAGTAAAAGTCACCTTGGATGACCTTGAATTTTTAATATGTTGTTCTTGAAACTATTTGCAACAACTTTAAAATAAAATGAAGCTCTAAAACCACATAGTATTGAGATAAATTGAAATAAAAACTTTTGATTTGACTGTACCTATTATAAAACTACGAAATTTCCTGAGACTTGTGGGACTTGTGGGAAAAATAATGAGCGTGCCTATAGAAAGGGAGATTTGCTATTTCGCCTGCGTGTTTGTCAATCTTACACGAGGGTTGAAATTACTGACATCCCTTGTTAGGTGCGTAAAAACTATTTTTGTCAATATTCATCGATTATTCGTACTTATACAATTAATTATCCTTTTCCTCAATACATTTTTTTCGAGATATTGACAAAAATGAATGAATATAAGAAATTAAGGATCTATGGGACAGTCAATCCTAGCAAAAAATAAATTCTTAAGATTAAATTCGTAAAATACAGACCTTGGCTTTTGCTAAATTGTTGCCAATATTTTGAGTCTTAATATGAATATCATCTAGCAACTTATTGAGCATATTTTAACAATAATGTACATATTTTTATTGTTTAAACAATTAAAATAAATTTTTTTAGTAAAATATACTGAAATTTTGTGTTTATAAAATATATACCGCTACGAATAAAAAAATTAACAAGAATCTCATATTTTTAAAATTTGTATTCAGTAAAGATCTACGAATTCTTTATAAGAAGCAATGTTAAATCTCAACAACTTTAGAGTTTGATAACTTTTAAACCTCTGAGTAAAACGATTTCAAATTTGGCACATTTTTTTCATATGTTTAAGGAGGTACATCTGCGTAACGATTTTTATAGGAATTTGTTAAAATTTTGCATAAACTATCTTTGATGCCATGTGCATATTTGTATTAAATTTTTAAAAGTTTCTCTGCATAAAGTTCGAGATATTCCGAAAATCACAATTTTTTCAACTGCCATAAGAGTACGTGCAGTATAACTTTTAAGCTTTTAAGCAGTATAACTTCTTGAAATTTGCTACATTTTTTAATAGTACTTTAAATAAACTTTAACTAGTGTTTTTAAAAAATCCTTAAAAAATTGTGTTCGTGATTTTCATACATACGTATGAAGTACTTATTAAGTAAGATCACCGTGGATGACCTTGAATTTTGAGCATGTTGTTCTTCAATCAATTAGTAACAACTTTTTCTAATAAAATTAAGCTGTAAAACTGCATATGGTACGGAGAAAAACATAATAATTTTTTATTTGACTGACATGAATGTATATTAGGGTGAGCCAAAAAAACTAACCTATCGAATTTATGGTTTTAAAAGGTTCTATTTACCGAAAAAACATATCTGCGTTGGTAAAAAAATTTAGCTCAATTTTAAAAGGTGTCGCTCAGCATTTGAAATTTCCCATTTAAATAACATGTAAAAAATTTTTTTTTAAATTATAAATGGAATAACTTTTGAACGGTTTGAGCTAAAAATTTAAGTCCCACATATTTTTGTAGGGCATAAAATTCTATTTAAAAAAGTCTTTGGAGTCGAATTTCTAGACTCAGTAATTTGTATTCTTACGGGCCATCAAAGTCTGGAATAACCAGCGATATACAGTTTTAAAGTAGTTCTCGTGAAAAATAAATTTCGACAAATGTGCTTGAAAATTTGCACAAATCACCTTGAATGTGATCTGAATATGTGGTCCAAATTTTAAAAGATTTTACTTCGTAGAAATCAAGATATTTATTGTTAAAAATCATGATTTTTCGTGGTCTTTTATAAGAGCACGTGTTAAGGTAGTACAATCGCAAAGCCGTGTTGAGACGAATTTTCGTAAAAATTTGCACAGGTCTTCTTTAATGTCATATGAAAACATGTGTCAAATTTTACAAAGATTCACCATCTAGAAATCGAGATATAATACATTGAAAGTCGTTGCTTTTTTGAATCTTCTATAAGAGCCCATGTTAAAAGTAGCAATTTTTAAAAATTAATATCTAAATAACTACGTCGTAAAGCCTTTTTAAATTTTGCAGACACGTTAACACAATGCTAACAAAGATCTGTGCAATTTTTGAATAAATTCTGTCTCAACCAATTTCAACTGATGATTTTACATTTAGTTAACACATAAGGACTAAATTATGAATAGACTGTTCAGTTGTACTACCTTAAATGCTACAATGTTAAACTTTTAATATTTTGACTAATGATTAATGTTTTTTATAATAAAATAATTTATACTTTAATATATTTATAATCTTACATACATAAAGAGCCTTAAAACTGCTTATTGTTGTTTATTTCAGACTTTGATGGCCCGTAAGAATACAAATTACTGAGTCTAGAAATTCGACTCCAAAGACTTGTTTTTAAAGAGAATTTGATGTTCTACAAGAATATGTGGGGCTTAAATTTTTAGCTCAAACCGTTCAAAAGTTATTTCATTTTTAATTAAAAAAAAATTTTTTTACATGTTATTTAAATGAGAAATTTCTAATGCCGAGCGACACCTTTTAATACTGAGCTAAAATTTGTTCCCAACGCAGAGATTTTTTTCGGTAAATAGAACCTTTTAAAGCCATACATTTGATAGGTTAGTTTTTTTGGCTCACCCTAATGTATATGTACTATCTTAAAGACAGAATACCAAAAATTTATCAAATTTTCATATTTTAAAAAAATATTGCTCATACATTCTTAAAAAAATCGGATAAAAACATCAAAAAAGTATCTAAATATGGTATTCAATTTTTGTATAATCCAAAACACAAATTTAATGATATTAAAATCGATGACTACGAAATGCTTCGATCTAAGGTATTAAGTTAAGCAAAAAAATAATAAAGAGCTTTGAAAAAATTTCCTTTTACTACTCATGAATTTCAAGCAAAACGTTAAATATGCAAATTGCTAACGTTGGAGGTCGATCGAAAATTGAATAATGAAATGAAGAGAAATTGAGAAGGGATTCTCGAGTCATTAGACGTAGAGTTTCAGTGAGAGAAGCTAGAGAGTTGGACGGTATGAAATTCATCAAGGATCTTTCACCAGCATTTTGTCGAAGGATATAAATGGTCGTATAACTCTTCGTCCTTAATCACTTCACCGAGTTGCGTCCCTGCCGGGGTGAATCTGCTCAGACGTCAATCGAGGTTACTATCATCTCGAGAAATTGATGAAACCGATAAACGTTATCTGATTATGAGATCATACAATCACTCGTAACATACACGTGACCCATTTTGTCCAACACAAAATCTCTGATTCATGAATCATTTCATCGCGTTTTAATTCTCAAATCTGTTTCATCTCGACCCTGAAAACTTTTCGCCTCGATAATTAAATCCACGTCTGCTTCAAATCTCATTTGTTAGTGATAAACTCCAATTCCGAATTTCGAAAACTACTTTAATTTGATTTGTCTCGATTGGTTTATAGAGATTTCTTATTTTGCAGATATGACCGTATTTTTCAGCTCTCAAAACTTTTCTTGTTAATAATTTAACTTGTTTACTCGCTTTATAACTCACTTTTTAGGTACTCTAACGAATTACGAAAACTTCATTAATTTAATTGAGTTTGAACGATTCATTAAAAAAATTTCTCTCGCGAACTGAAATAACGTATATTCATGGCGTTGTTTTTAAACGAATGTCACAGTTATACCAGCAGAACAATGGAAAAATAACAAGTATAAAATTACAATTTAATGTAACATGGACTGTGATATTTTATAGAACTATTAAACTTTTTAAAAATATTAATTAAAATAATATGAATAATATAAATAATGTAAATGAATAATTGTGACGATTTTTAAAGTTGAAAACTTATAAAACCGTCGTAAGTAGTAACATTTTAATTCAGTCAGATCCAAACTTCAATTAATATATGAGCGATTCCACCAAATAAAGCCTCGCTCACGGGTCGACCCCTTTTGATTTTTTTTTAAACTTTGAGAGTACATTCTGTATATTAAAAAAATATATCCTGAAAATTTTAGCTCTTAATACGCAGCCATTTTAAAGTTATGACTTTTTGAATTTGTGAAAAAATTTTTTTTAAAACTTTTTCATCAATTTTTTTGACGTACAAAACTTATTTATAAAAATTGGAAAATATAGCTTTTTGTAGGAAAATTTCTCAGCTTTTCAATGAAAATATTCATTTTTTATCATACACAACAGAAGACCCTTAAAAATCCAATTAAAGTCGAAAAATATATTAACTCTCCGTGGGCCATATGATTTTTTATGGCACCTTTATTGAATTTTTTCTCACTTGTTCTGAACTCCGAGAGTGTTACATTTTCTTTTTAAAGAAAAAAAAACAATGAAAAATTTCCACCACAATGATTTTTTTTATAAACTGAACGGTACATCAAGCTGACTTTTTAAAAATATAATTTCTGTAGGTGGTACTCTAACATTTTTAATTATTTTCATAATTTTCTTAAACATCGTTTTCAAGTTATGTTTACTAGGAATTTTTTGTGTCGTTTCGGTACGAAAATCGCTAAACTTTAACTTTAACTATCTCAGAAACTGAATTGTAAAATTACTCAACTCTTTTTTTTCATTCGATTTATTTATTTTTTCTACAAAACCCAATTTTTTCAATAAAAAAAAATAGTTTATTTTGCTATCTAACTATCTTTAAAAAAATCGTTTTTCATGAATTAGACACGAATCGAATTACTTACTCGACTCGAAATAATTGATCGAACTCTGAAAAATCACGTAAATCGAAAAAGCTCGAGTGAAAACTTTTACATGTGACTGTAGCTACAGTAGAATCTTGTAATATTAAAAAGATGATGTTTTTTGAGAAATTGCGAATAAACCCTAAGGAGTATGTTCATTTGACTAAAGATGGTAAAACATATCCCTGTTGATTTATTAAAGCTCGTCCGTCTGTCAGACAAGCAGAACATTTTCAAATTGGGGAAGTGGCTTTGTGTTAGCGTCCAGAGAGGAAACTCGACTCCCGGGGACTCGGGAGCGAGTCCTCGGAGCCTATTCACGAGAGCAATAATAAATCAAAGGAGCAGTCGCGAGGGTACACTCGGGCTGACAGTTCTACAAGCGGTCTCTCGCTTATCCTGTAATTAACAATTACCAGTGAAACGTCTCACCTGTATCGCTTACCCGGACTACTGCAAACTCTCCTCCGGGACTATAGTATATCTGATCCGACCATATTTCGACAATACATATACCCTCTCCCCCCCTTTAACCCACCCCAAGAGATTCTCAACGAGACACTTAAATTTCCCATCAAACTCTCCCTTCCATTTTCAATAAGGTACAGATATGAAAATAATATCTTTTTTCAAGAGAGTTTGAAATGCAAATTATTATTAAGATGTTTTTAAAGGGGAGTTTAGGGGCTTCTTGCACTTTTGAAAAATCGATTTTTTTGTCTTTTCTTATAGTTACACATTTCAAGAATATAATCACAAAAATTCAAGTCAATCAAAGTAAACCTCTCGAAGTTATTGAGTATTTAGTCCCGCTCTGTTAACACTGTTTATTCATAGTTTCTAAAACTTCAAACACGTTTTTCTCGAAACCACTTTTTTAAAGTCCGTGCTCACTGTCATTTGAAAACTAGATGACCGATTTATTTCAAACTTGGTATACACTTTCTACATATAAAATATCTCCCCTCAACGGTTAGTTTGAGATTTTTTTTACATTGAGGGGGTTTTTTACTCCCAAAATGGCGGATTTTTTCGTGTAAAATAGTATTTTTCACTTTACATGATCACCAAAAATTTAGAAATGAAAAAAAAATTATCAAAGACCGTTGGGGGGAGGAGTTTATGATATTTTGACTAACTTTTAATGGTACTTGATTTCAGATAATTTCTCGCTGAGATACAGTGAACACTGCAAATCGTGTATTTCCAAAGGCATTTTTGGAAAAGCTTTGTCACCGGCTTGTTTGTGGATATTTTCGCGTATACGTGTAAATTTCACGGAATATTCTTGAAAGGACACTTAACAATGTACAAAAGGTTTCAATAAATTTATTCTATCCATATATGTAGATGAAAAAAATTTGCAAAAAAGTGTTTTTTTTTCACGCTGAAACCCCTACCCTGCCCGGATGAAAAAAATTTCTTTAAAAGCCCACTGTTTGTCCAAAAATGTACCAAATAACAATTTTTTTCATTTTCTTGGTTTTTGGATGTAGTTTTTGAAAAAAATACAAAAAAAAATTGAAACAACTTGTATTTTTTTAAAACTTTTTAGATAAAAATTAAAATTTTTTGTGTTTACCAGTTTCAATTATTCTTTTCAAATTTTTTTTCAATTTTGGGATTCTATAGACATTTTCAAAAATTTGCAAAATGGTGTTATGCAAAATAAGCTAAATTGTGAAAAAAAATTTTTATCAAAAAATTAAAAAAATAGAAATCGAAAAAACACCACGTTGACAAAATTTGAGGATTCGTAAAAAATGTCAGTTTTTTATAAAAAATTATTTTATAAAATTAAAAATGGTAATTATCGAGAAATTTTTGTTTTTTTTTAAACTCAAAAAAAATCCATGAAGATGGATCTGAATACTTTTACCATCTTTTTTATATTAAAAAGTACATCTAATTACGAAAATTAAAAAAAAACGTCATGATAACTAAATTTTTGAAAAAGTTATGGCTATATTAAAAAAAAGCATTTTTTTTTCAAAAATTCATAATTTTTTTGGATTAGGTAAAAAAATTTGAAAAAATTGTCATAAAGTTTTCAATAGGGTAGAAAATGATAAAAAAGTTTCAGCCAAATCGAAAGGAGTTTAAAAGTGGCCGAAATGAGGTGGAATGGCTCATATATATAGATTGACAAAAATTTTTTGAGCCATCCTTTGAATAAAAACTGATATTATGTAATCGCTCATCTTTATGTGCTTTTTTTAAAACAAATCACAGACAACATAAAACAAAAAAAATGTATACTTTATCAATTTATAGCTTATATACTGACGCAGACAGCGGCAATGGAACATTCTGTGTTGTCAATCTTATGGTATACGAATGACCGATTGACCAAATGATCTGGAATCATTGAGACCAATAGATTTGACAGTTGTCGTTTGTTTTCTATATTTTTGTTTACATTTTGCCTCGAGTATTTTCTATGTATCTGGATATCATTCTAGATTTATATTTTGTTTTTTTTTTCGCGAATCTTTCCTATATTTTAATAGTTATTCTGCTATTCGGTTAATCGGAGACGAATTCAATTAAAATCGGGGTCCAGTCGTTCATGACATATAAATGCTGTAACTAATCCAACTTTGTTTTATATATATGGATGATGCTTGAAATTTAGCTATCAAGAAACTAGATTAATACTCTGTATATCGTAGAAAAATTTAATAGCAACAATTAATTTTCATACTTTCGTTAATACCTCCTTAAAAGGATGATAAAATAAAGCTAGAATTAACGAAATAAAATAATGGATGTTCTACTCGGATGACTTGTCGAGGGTAATTGATGTTATAGGGGTGCTTTGGTACGTGTGAGAGTGACAGACGAAACGTGAGGTACCAGCGGAAGACTGGTAGAAATTACGCGAAACGTTCGTGCAAATTGTCGACAAGACGATAAGGTCAGTCATGTGACTCGGTTGCACAGGCACGTCCAAGATAAACCAATAATTAATTGATCCTCGATCGACTTTCCGATCCGCACCGTAAGCCAGAATTTTCGCCGCCAATCTCACTGGAATTCCCGCTCGAAACATTCCACCTCTCATTGCAATGGACCACGCGCACCGGAAACTATTTTTCTCTTCCCTCTTCCGAAATAATCGAGTCTCTCAGCGAGATTCACGCGATGCTCTTCAGGGAATGAAATTTTCCATTTTTAAAGAATGCGAAAAATTGGCTCATACTCACGAAAAGTCTCTCTCTGAAATACCAAAAATTTTGTACGACAGTCTTTGTTCAGCTAAAAATTTTAATCAACCAAAAAAGAAAAGAAGACAAAATATCAATTTTATTTTCTTTTCCAAAAGTAAGATCTTCAAATGGTTTCAAAAATTTATTACTCTATCCTTTTTTCCATTGCACATTCAATTGTTTAATATTATATAATTATTTATTAAAAAATTATTATCGACATATTTATCGACTTTCCTTTTAAAGGTAGTTCGATTAATTTTTCAAAGTAAAGTGATAAGCGTCTGAATTTATGTTTATAACATCTTCAATTTTGTTGAGTTCATCGTATTTTAGTTTTTGGATTATAATATACATCTTGCAAAAAATAAACAATCCAGTTTGGAAAGTCGATTTCACAATAACTATTCGAAAATTATAATTTAATAAAAATAATTTTTGTTTACTGTTCATTTATCACGTAATCAAATATTAAAAAATCAATTTTATTGTTATAAAAACAAAAATAATATAGTCCATAATTTATAGAATAATGCGAAATTTTTATTAAATAAATAAATTTTTAAAGAAATAGAAGTTATATTGTAAGATAAATAAAATAAATGGGTTACTGCTGTATTTCATATTTTTATCGGTTTTATTTATCGATGATTACACAAAGCTTTTATTTCCAAGGTGATGTGAAAAATATTACTTTTGGAGCACAACATTTCGCGAGGATTGGAGAGAAAAGTTGGCGGTCGTAAAATTCGGCTCTTTTTGGACCGGTCGGCGCCTCCATTCTTAATTTCTCATCTCCGCTGTTATTCCGCTGAAATTATACTTTTTGGCTGCTGAAACGAAACGATGATTCGTTTTACAAAGTCCGAAATTTTTTGACGCACGCGGGAGCATTTCGTTTAATGAAAGTTTCATGGAATAACGTGGCTAAGAAATATCATTTAGAATTCTGTTATAGAAATAGCTGAAAGAAAAAAGGGTAAAGGAATTTCGTGTAGAAATACCAGTAAATTATTTAATTAGTGATTTACAAAAAGAATTTATAGTTTATCATTAGATCTTAAATTACTTAAAAAATTTTCATTATACTCGTAAATAGTTTTTCAATTATTTTATTTTATTTGCACATTTAAGGAGGTATTATCGTATCATATAGTATCGCGCATTCGTCTTACGTGTAAAGTAAAGGCAAAAATCATCAAGTAAAATTATTTCCAAGTTAATCGGACGAAAATTAATACTTAAGTTCTTTAATGTCATTAAAAGGTGTTTCCAATTTTAGGAAGCTTTACCGTGCAGATGTTGAGTTATTCATTGTGTAAGATTGCAACTTTTAACACGGGGTCTTATGAGAAGTCACAAAAAAATTCGATTTTCAAAGATAAATATCTCGATTTCCAGACGGTGGAAGTTATTGAAATTTTGACACAAGTTAGGTATCACATTAATCTCAATGTGTGACAAATTTTAGCGAAAAAAGTTGGAAAATAATTTTCACGTGAGATACGATAATACCTCCTTAAAAATATTTGATTTTTATTCTAACATATTTTTAACTCGTTCTCATTAACTACTTTCTTGTCTATATATTTGGTACAAATTTTTTAATCGATTTTAAACTAACTTCTCGATGAGCTAGAGACTTCAATCTTTAAACACAGTTCAGGACGATGGACGATGGATGATGCATTTCACACACAGAACTGTAAAGAGTATAAAAAAATTAATTATATTTAAAAAATGATACTGTGAATGGAAAAGGAACGATGAAGTATTAAATAATTACTGGCAGACCCATACAGATTTATAACCCCATAGAGACTTGGAGATTAATACCCATTGTCTTAAAAAATTATGCTTGTGCATTTTTATTAGCTATGAAAATAGTTGTATGATTTAAAACAAAAATGTAGAAGGTGTATTAAATAGATGATACAATAAGAATTGTTGGCTCGGCTTGTGACCATGTAAACCATAATAAATGATAATTAATTTATCAGTGACTTAAAATAGTTCTATCGTTATATTATATTTTTTACGTAAGATTTGATTAAAAATTAGACCATGGTACATCTGTGCTCAGGACAACTGTGCCACAAATTATAAAAATGGTACAACGGTGTCACGTTTTAAAATTTAAAGTGACAACTGTGCCAAAATTTCGGAATACATCAAATTTATTTTGTGACAACTGTGCCATAGCGCAATTTAATAGTGCATGGTACAACTGTGCCACAATGTAATTTATTTTGTGATAATTGTGCCACAGTGAAATTTATTTATTAATTGAATATATTAATTTATTAATTTATTAATTGAATTGATTAATACAAATTTATTGAAACTAAACCATGCTCCTTGGAATTCCATTTTGCAAAATTACATCATATTTCAGCTCAACATCCGTATTTTGCATAGAAAATACAATATCTATATAATAATGAGTCAATAAAATATGATTTTATTATTAACTCATTTTGTAAAATTACACCAAATTTCAGATCAAAATTCCTTAAAAATCCTTATTTTGCCAAAACAAATTAAATTTTTTTTATTTACAATGCATTAAAACTAAACCACTGACCTTCGAACGCATTTTGCAAAATTAATCAAAATTAAACAGCCCGGCAGATGTATCCAGAAATTTTGGCACAGTTGTCACTTAAAGTTTTAAAACATGTGGCATAGTTGTATTATTTTTATAATTTGTGGCACACTTGTTACCCGCCACAGTGGTCAAAAAATAAATTTCACTGTGGCACAGTTGTCACAGAATAAATTTCAATGTGGTACTGTTGTCACAAAATGAATTTCACTGTGGCACAGTTGTACCACTATTAAATTGAGCTACGCCACAGTGGTCAAAAAATAAATTTCACTGTGGCACAGTTGTCGCAAAATATATTTCACTGTGGCACAATTGTCACAAAATAAATTTGATGTATTCAGAAATTTTGGCACATTTGTCACTTAAAGCTTTAAAACGTGTGTCATAGTTGTATTATTTTTACAATTTATTGTGGCACACTTGTCACCCGGCACAATTGTCCTGAGCACAGATGTACCACTGCTCAATAAATTATGCCGTAACAATTTTTACTTATTTTTACTTAAATAACAATTCAAGATATTAAATAACACAATAATAAATCAATAAACTGCAGTAACAATTATTTAAAACGAAATTAGAAAAAAAGTTCTATACAAAATAACAATATTTCTTGAATAAAAATGTATATAATAAAATAACAGTTAAATAACAAATCAAAACGTTAAATAACACAATAATATATCAATAAACTGCAGTAGCATTAAAATAAAATTAAATAGGAAAAAAGTTCTATACAAATAACAATTTCTTAAATAAAAATTAATATAAATAATAAATAAAAATTATAGTATGGTCATGAGTAAAAAAAATTTCTCTTTTCCAGTAATCTATATTCATGTATTCGAGCAATTTCATGTATCCAATTTGGTGTACAAAGAGGAATAATGGAAAAAAGATTAAATAAGTGGTAGTTACGAAGTGGCTCTACTGCAGTTTTCACGAGCGAGGTATCGGATCCGATTGAAAGTTTTTTAATGAATGGCAGAACGAAGCAAATGGGAGCTGCTCGGTGACCCTCGTGAAAATCTTACGTGCGTGCACGCTAGGAAAAAAAAAATTGCTCCGAATACGTGAAATTGCACAAAATGGAACCTTGAAGCATTTCCGAATTAAATTTTTTCAACCAAATTCTGATATTTCACATCAGTAAAATAATTTTTTAACCTTGAATATCTGTATTTTTTTTAACGGCAAAAGATCCTGTATACGATTAAAGGAGAATAAAAAACGAATAAAAAAAGTGACAAAGGAATAATAAATGATAAACAAAAAAAGTGACATAGAAAACGAAATACGACGCAAAATGTTATTTTTGATGTTGAAAGCCAAAGGGGAGGATGGCAAAATGTTCACGAGTGCGGATAATGGCGACTCAGCGACAGTGGTGGATTAAAAAAAGTCTATACGTGCCGGGCAAAGCGTGGGTGAAAAAAGAGAGTTATTGGAAATAAGAAAAGCTTTCCATGGTCGTTCCCGCTAGATTCTCCCGCGCTTTTCTACTCGCAGATCAAAGAATTAAAAAAAAATTACAAAATAAAAAATTACAAAATAAAAATAAGCTTGCTCTTATTCTTCTTCAATTTGTCAAATCTCAACAAATCTGGGATGAATTCTTCAAATATAAGACAATGTCTTTGTTTTTCAAAAATATGAAATCCGGGTATTTTCGTTTTTCCCTTGCGAAAAATCCCTTCAATTATTTCATTCAATATATACGGCTTTAAGGCAAATCCGATAATAATTAATGAAATTTTTTTTCATAAATAGATAGATTAGTTCTACGAAAGCACACGTTATCGTGAAATTATTTTTTCTTTATTTAATTATATAAACGCAGCTAATAATGTACTATTTGTCGCTCACAAAAAAATAGAGGGTTGTACGTGATTCGATTTTCTTGTTGTTTCTGCCTTAAGTTGCTGCTCAATTTTCCTCAGGTAAAAAGTGGTTTTCGAGTAAAAGTTCGTTGAGAAAAGTTGTTGCAAATTGACTAAAGAATAATATAATCGAATTGCAAGGTTGTCCAAGGTCAATTGTGCTTGTTATATGAATGCGAAATGTCGAAAAAAAATTGATTGGATTTTTGTAAAAAATTAAACAAATATTCTTTCATGTTGTACAGAGATTCATGTAAAACTTCATAAGGCTTCACAGTGTAGAAGTTGAGATATTTATTATTGAAAATATTAAACACGTGCTCTTATGGCAGAGTACCGAAAATTGTCATTTTTACCAATAAATATCTCGACTTCCGTACTGTAAATCATCCTAAAAATTGGTACACACATGCATATTGCGTCAAAGAATGTCTATGCAAATTTTTATTAAAATCTTATAAAAAATGTTACACCCCACAACAACCTTAATTATACGGACTTGACTCTGAAAAAACAATCAAAGTACCTTAAATTCAAAATTGAATAATATTTTATTTTCATTTTAAATTTTGAATTATTATTAAATTGAATTATATAGAAAAAAATTGAAATCGAAAAATTGGAAAATTTAGAAAGTGAAAATGGACTGCAAAACTCTTTTCAACGATCAAATATTAAGAGTAATTTTTTTGCAATTAAGATGAAATTATATTGTGTTAATTTGGAATTTTCAAATTTCATTGAATTGAGTAGTATCAAAAAAAATGAAATTGAATAATTTAAAGATTTCAAAAATGAAAATGGACAATATACATACTAAAAAACTCTTTTCAACGATCAAATATTAAGAGCAATTTTTTTTTTCATTTAAGATGAAATAATTTTTTTAATTTTGAATTTTAAAATTTCATTGAATTGAAATGTATCAAACGAAAAATTTTAACTTAGCAATTTTTTCAATTCGATAATGAAAATGGACAATATAATACAAAACTCTTTTCAACGATCAAATATTAAGAGTATTTTTTCAATCGCGCGATAAATTAATAATTAATAATAATATAATAATAATAATAATTATATAATAACAATCAAGCATATATTTTAATATATTGTAAAATTTATATTACAAGTTTTTATTTCATATTTTAATTACGTTATATATTAATTTTATCAGATTAAAATCATTTACATCTGAAGACGACGAGATCAGAGCGAGGAGAGCAGAGTTTTCCGTGAAAATGAAAATAATTGGTATAGAGAAAATTGCTAGGGAGAAAGGGAATTTACCTTTCTTGCATTATTGTCCGGAAATGGAATCCCGAAGAAAAAGATTGGAATAGGGAAAGACGGAGGAAGCGTGTAAAAAGAATAAAAGGAGAATTGTAATCACTGCGGAATCGAGAAACTCGCTCCAGGACGTAGCGCAATAAATTCTGGAGTGTCCGTACGCATTTTTCCCGCTCGAGTCGCGTGTCCTCGTACGAGTTTTCACTTCGTCCCGAGCCCCGAAGAATAATCGGTTAGCTCGGATTGTCCGGAAGTAAGCAGCCAAAATGGCCGTAAAACGAGACAAGTTAAAATGGACGAAGAATTGAGAAATTTACAGACGTTTTATTGTCCTTGCTAGATTCTCGACTGCAGATTGCACATTCCAAATCCCACAAAACCCATTTTCTTGAATTTTTCAAGTTAGCGGTAAAATTGCGCTGTATATCTAAACTCATTTTAGCTCATTGCTTGTTTTATGCAAATCTTAAAAAATGTATATGCACATTGTCGCCAATAATTTACGGGCTCATTGTCTATTACTTGAAAAAAATAATTGAAATAAAAATATACATATATTTATATAAACGTTTGTTTTTATAAAAGATTTTTTTAAACAGAATAATTTTTTAAGAGTTTTATAAAAAATAGGCAATTTTTTTATATGAACTTATTACAGAATTTTCAATGTATATTGTTTTGATTGAATTAATAATAGTATGAGAGTTGTGGTAAAGTAATTTATTGCTTAATTAATTATTTCAGTTCATTAATTTATTTATCAATAGTTTTTATACATCTTAACTAACCAGGTCCATAATCGAAATACATATTTTTAATTCAAATATAGTAAAATATATATGTGTTTAACCTCACGAAATTGACAATGCCAGCTGACGATGACGAAGTCAAGTGACTACAATTATCATCAAAAAATTAATCTTTTGAAGCCTCATTTGCTTCCAATATTCAATATTCTTTAATTATTTGAAATTTTTATATGACCTTTTGGAGATGTTATTAAAAGTTATGTAAAATTTACAAAAATTTTCAATCATATTCGATTTTGAACAAAACATCCCGAAAAATTAAGGTAGTTCTCCTGATACAGTCAAATTAAGAATTTTCATCCCGTTTATATTTTCTAACGTTCAAAGTGATTTGCAATATTATGTTCATAAAGAAAAGTTGTTGCAAATTGTCTAACGAACAACATACTTGAAATTCAAGGTCATCCAAGGTCAGGAATAATTGCTACATGAGTTGAAAAATTTTGAACAAAATTTCGTCAGATATTTCTGAAAAACTAAACAAAGTTTTTTTATGTTATATAAAAATTTGTGCAAAATTTCAAGAAATTTCATCATCTAGAAATCAAAATATTTTGGTTTTAACATCGTAACATTTAATACGTGCTCTAATAAAAGAACACTATAAATTGTGATTTTTAACAATTTTAATTTTAATTTTAACTTGACTTCTACATGGTAAAACCTTTTAAAATTCGGTCTTCATATTCAGAATCCATCAAAAAATATTTGTGTAAATTTTTGAGAAAATTTAATATTTTTCACGAGAACCATATTGGGCATTCCATGCCAAATCGAACAATTTGAAAAATTTTGATTTTTAATTTTTTTCATTTTTTAATATTTTTTAGTACCCACTAAAAAATTCTTCATGGTAAACTTAGACATTTTTAAAATTACTATTTGTTCAAAATATATAGAATTTTCAAAAAAATCGCTCTTGTTTTGATTTTCTGCTCATAACTTTTTTCATAATGGTCCAAATTCAAACTTTTTTTCAACATTTTCGTTTTTTAATGTACTTTTTACAAAAAAAAATCTTTGACGTATTTTTTAATAAGATTTTCAAGTTTTAAACTTTAAATCTCATTTTCGAAAGTGAATGTATATTTTGATTTTCTTCAAATTTTTTTACAGCAAACTACTACTTATTTCACAACTTTTCGGGCCGGTCCGGTCGCAGAACCACTACAGCTACTATTTTTTTTCGATTTTTGAAAATTTGAAAAATTTTGTTCTCTCTATTAATCATTATCAATATCAATTTCCGTCATTATATTATTTTTCTAATCATTCTTGAATAATGTTTACAATTTTTATGGCTCACAGGTGTTTAAAATCAATAATTAGTCGTTATATCAATTTATAATAAATAGAACCAGATATTTATTTATTTTCTTAATTTTTTAAAAATTTTACTGCAATTTTGGTAAACTACTCGGTTCAGATGACCAATCGTATAACTCTTGAGCTGTCGTTATTTGTCTATCGATTGGCCGTTGAAGACTTACTCTCGTCGCAATCCTTTTTATATATAGTGTCTCTATAATACCATCACATGGTCCTTTACCTTGAGCTGTAGCAAAAAATTCTAATTATTGCAGTAAAATTTTCACCTGAACAAGATTATTTAGATGCAAAGGAAAAATTGGATCTGAGACACAAAACAGTCAAGTCAATTACCGGAACGCAAAAAATTCATTCAATTGTTCTAATGAATAGCGTTAATACATATATGTATATTAGGGTGTCCGTTATTTACCAAGTTGGTTATTTTGGCTTGGGTTCGGGCTAAATCTTTAGTTTTGGTCCTACAATGAATTTT
>JAPYYW010002990.1:0-17406 GCA_030522545.1 Cremastinae sp. A BG-2022a
TTTTCAACATTGAATATCTCGATAACTAAACGGTGAAACTATCTCATATTTTTCCAGTATTTTAATGAAATAGTGAAGAACGTTCACGTGGTTTTTCAATATCTTATAGAAATAAAAACCCGGGACTTTGCCTTTAGTTTACACGGGGAAAAAACTTGATACGGCCCTTAGCGCAAGTACCTCCTTAATGAAATAGTATAATAGATGTAAGATATTAAAAAAAGTACCTTCTTCTCGTTCATCCTTCCACTGTCCTTCCGCCTCAAAATCGAGCTGCTCGGTCTCTTCTGTCAGTCCGACGGGAACGATCTTCTCTTCTTTCGCGTTGGCGTGCTCCGGGGACGATGGCTGAGTCGCTTCGGGACAGTCACGCTCTGGGGAAGGTCCACGGGTGGTAGTTTGTTCGGTTGGTTCAACTCCATCCATACTATCGAGATCGGAAACATCGGATAGATCCTCGCCGTGAGACATACTCGAAACTTTAGCCTTATTCGTTGACTCGAGTTCTTCATCGATGTCGCCGTCGGAAATTTGTTCGCCATCGAGTTCCGTGAAGGATTTGTTGGTCGCGGGTGAACATTTATCACGTTTATCATCGGCTCCGGATTTGAAAGACTTTGGAGAGCTCTTCCCCGAGAGCAACGACTTCGGTGTGCTACGTCCGGAGAGCGAGGATTTCGAGCTTCGCCGCGAACGGCTATTCCTGAAGGACTTTGGCGACTGGTCATGGGAGGCTGGCGACATAGGACCGGAAGTGTACGACTTCGGAGTCATTCTATCACCGGTTGTAGACTTGGGCGAGCTTCTTCCGGAATTGTATCTCGCCGATCTCGTGTCACAATTGGGCGACCTGGGAGTGCTGTCCCCCCGGGGCGAGAGATCCGAGCGCGGTGAATCCAGCGAATTTGCGCCCGAACGATAAGACTTCGGCGAGGGACTTCGAGACTTTGAAACGTCCCGGGAACGCGGAGACATTGGCTCGCTCGGGGACTTTGGCGAAGGCGGTCTCGACGATGATTGTGGAGAAGCTGGCGGCGACGCCGGGGGCGAGGCTGGCGGAGATGCGGGTGGCGATGCCGGAGTCGAAATCGGTGGCGATGCGGGTGGCGACGCGCTGGGAGACTGTGGTGATTTTCCCCGAGACGATGTGAAGCTCCCGGAGGATTTTCTCTCGGAACGCGCGAATCGGGTCGGCGACTCGTCCGGGGTCGTTTCCCTGCCGCGGTGCCCATTATACTCTTCGGATGACGAACTCTCGGAGCCCGAATCCATGTTCAAACGTCTGCTGGCAGTTTTTCAGCCTGCGAACAAGCAAATCAATTAAAGCTTTTCCAACGAGGATGTCTCGAATCTTCGAAAACCACTGCCTGGCGGCGATCACAGCAAAAACAGAAAAAAAAATGTATCTATCGCTCTTTTTTTTTTTCGTCAATGCTCTCTCATCAATTTACAGACTTCTCTCTTATCTCATAATAAGTTTTAACATGAAATTTAGATATGAAGTAATATTATTCTTATTAGTTTTAACATACCTACTGAATGTAGCATTTGAAAGCTACATCGGCAGCAGAGTAGGGGCTTACCTGTATCAAAAAGAGATCGTGCAGTACTCGCTCTCGACGGTGCAACGCGCACTATCCAAACCACGTCATTTACTTTACGACACATTACTTTTTTTTTTTTCGAAAACTTTTACATACTTTTTGCTTGATACTTTTAGATTTCTTTACTGATCGTGTTTCTTTTCTTTATACTTTTATACTTATAAACTGAACTTGGTCACAGGTAAAGTGTAGACTTTTCTCTCCTCTTTTTTCTCTTTTTATTTCTGCTTCGCGGCTCGGGTCAAAGACCCTCGCGAGTCTCTGTTATCGTTCGAACATACTTTTCGATTTTAAACACAACACAAAGCAAGGCCAAACTGCGCGTAAACCGCATTAAACGTTTTTCTTTCGTACTGCACTGGGATACTTAGAGCAAGTGCGAACTTTCAACCTGAAAGAATGATTTTGGACATGCGGAGATAGAAAGAATGAGTCGCGTACTTTTTCCCTTTCCACATGAGGATCACTGTGTGTTTTCAGGCTTTTTTAGAGTTTAAAGAAATAAAGCGATCTTAGGAGCAGCAAGATTAGTTCATTGTGCAAAAAAGAAATAAGTGAAAAACAATGTATCGAGTCGCCAAGAACAAAAAAAATCCTGTCTTGCATTGATAAATTCTACCGAGTACAAATAATTCTCTTATCAATATTTCCACTCAAATATATAGAATTTGTTCATTTTTTTTTCAAGATCGGAATAATGAGGGTTTTTCATCAACAATTATCTGTCTGCAATGCTCAAAAGGAATTCTGTTGATTGGGAATTTATGATGAAAGCTTCCGCAAAGTTACAGATAAAGAGCTTTTATCGTGAATGGAAAAAAATGTTTGGACCGAAGACTCTGCAACCAGCACCGTAACTACAATTACAGGAATAAGAAGCCCGAAATATAGTGGCAAATACGAAGGCAGGATACGCTCGATTATTCTTCTATCATTCGTTTTGTTTCTGTTGTTGTTTTTACAGTAAATAGCGAGATAGAGAATTTTATGATGGATTTCGGTTTCTTACCTTGAAAGGTTCGAACGCTCGTGGGCCTTGCGAGAATAAAATAGCGAGGAGGCTCCAAGGCCCAAGGCGGCCGGCGTTACCCAGTCAAACAGTCTGGCTAATCGTCAGTTTTCCAAACGCGAGATATATGTATCCGTGATCACTGGTTCGTCGGAGCGTTAGCTCCAGGGACGCTACCGATATCGGCACTATGGCCGACTCGTTTCCTCCCGAATTCGCTAATTCTCTTTGTTTTCGGTGCAAAAAATGATCTTCACGCTCTTTGTTCTCATCAGAGTATGGCCAAATCAAACGTAAAGGGCGAAAGTACTCTAAATAACAAGAGAGACGAACCGCTGACCACGAAAAATGGAAAACCCGTGTTACAACGATTAGGCGTGAGCTGCGCAACACGCGAGGGGTGTTGCCGTTTTTGCGATTGATGCGCGCTCTTCAGATTCCTTTCGTAAACTAAAATCGCCAAATGAAATACAAAAAAGAAGCTTTATAAAGTATGCTACCAATGATAACTGTGTTTTTCTAATTATTCTTTATTTCGGATAATTATTTGCAAAAGAAAATCAAGTTGTAACCGAAATCTACGGAATAAATATAAGTGCGGCAACGAATCTGCGTCCGTCTTTTTGAATGGTCCCGCCGGGCATTACAGAGCAGCGCCAATAAAAAATCATTTCGTGGCGTTCGCAGCTTTTTCCCTTCAGCCATGACGAATCTAGGTTAAAGCTATGTAATCACTGTCGCGAATAACTATTCGAATCCATTCGCGATTGACGTGTATCTTTTCTGTGCGAAGATTCTTGAAAATATGGTCGATATGAGTTCAAAGAAGGATCAGAAAGAAAATGGATTGAACGTAAGCTAAAAATATAATCTAAATAACGTCGAAAAATATAAATATACGAGAGAGTGTTTTTACACGATGCTATTGTTTCTAATAAATAAATGTGTTACAGATTAAAGTAACAAATAAGTGGGACGGTTCTGCTGTGAAAAACGCTCTGGACGACGCAGTAAAAGATGTTCTTTTGCGAAAGTACAATTATGAGGAAAATTTCGCACTCCTCGATGGCCGACTCGTACTTTGCGGTGTTGCTGTCGGGGTAGCAGCTGTCGCCCTGCTCTGGGACTACTTTTATCCGTTCCCGACGTCCAAGCCGGTTCTCGTCACCTGCGTCTCGATTTATTTCATTCTCATGGGACTTCTCACGCTCTACACTACCTACAAGGAAAAAGGAATATTCGTCGTCACTGTTCAAAGGTAAAAAAAGACTATTTTCCAAACTTGTCCTCGCTCCGAAGCGGAGTTGTCCAGATAAAATGTAAAAACGACCTAAAAGTTCGTTTTTAAGAATCAATCGAATTTCTTAAGGTAGTTGTATAGTTTTATCGATTATTTAGGAATTTGTTGAAAATTGGTACAGTCATTCTTTGATGTGTTACGCATATGCGTACCAAATTTTAAGAGGTTTTACCACATAGAAATTGAGATATTTAGCGTTAAAAATCCCAATTTTCAGTCTTCTTCCATAATAGCCCGTGTCAAATATTGCCATTTTCAATCCTAAATATCTTGAAATCCAGATAGTGAACCTTCTTAAAATTTAGCATAGCTCTTGATTGTACTTGAAAAAAAGCTTCCTCAAGTTTTTTAAAAAAATCCTAAAATTATGATTTTTCAAATTTTCATACATAAAAGTGTAAGTACAGCTCACCTTGGATTACCTTGAATTTTGAGTATGTTGTTCTTGAAACAATTTGCATCAACTTTTCTCAATAAACTTAAGCTCAAAAATCACATGGTATGGAGATAAATTGGAATAAAAACTTTTGATTTGACCGTATCTGTAAAACTACCATAAAGTAGTACAACCGAGACAGTCTATTCAAAAGTTTGTCTTTATGTGTTAACTAAACATAACATCTTCACTTGGAATTTCTTGACACAGAATATATTCAAAAATTGCACAGATCTTTGTTAGCATTGTGTTAAAGTGTTTGGAAAATTTACCATGTAGTTATATAGATATTAAATTTTCCAAATTGCTACTTTTAACATAGGCTCTTATGGAAGATTCGAAAAAGCAATGACTTTCAATGTATTAATATCTCGAATTTCTAGATGGTGAAGCTTTGTAAAATTTGACACACGTTTTCATATGACATTAAAGATTTGTGCAAATTTTTAAGAAAATCTGTCTCAACATGCATGGCTTTGCAGTTGTACTACCTTAAGAAAAAACCTTTTTACTTACTAAAATTTTGAATGCATGTAGAGATATGACAAATAATTATTGAATTGCAATTTTGAGATTAAAAAGACATTTTTTTACAATTTCAGAGATCCTGCAGGATTCGATCCAGATTTAATTTGCGAAGCAAGTTCTTATCTGAAAAAATACGACGACAAGTATCATCTGGTACTGTCATTGAGGAGCGACGGAAGCGGAACTGATAATGAGGCTTCTGTCGTTAAATCAGTCGCAAATTTCATCGATGTTAATGGTGTGGTTAATCTCGACCTTGTGGAAGGTGTTGTCACAAATTTGCACGATAGCCTCACTGCTCAACGCAAAGAGAAATGACAACATTTCGTTAGCAAAACCAAGCTATCACATTTATAATCATAAATAAAACCATCAATTTTATCAGATCCATTTAATTATGTGAAAAATGATTTTTTTACCATCTAGTTTCAATTACAGTTGGCCCCTATCAGAGATCCTTCATTGTTCAAGTATGCTTAAAGTAATACCTAAAGTTTTTATTAATATTCAGATACGTAACGAAGTATCTGATTTTTTAATGTTCTTTATAAATAAATACTTTTCTCATCTACTGTGTAATCATGAACGAACAATCGCCGTTCTCATTTTTAATATTTCATTTTGACAATGATGACACTCAAATAATTCTCCCTTTCTCCCCTTTTTTTTTATAAAAAGAATAATTAAGGATATCCGTGTTATGTAGAGAAAAATCATAAAGTAACAGAAAATCTTTAACATTTTAATTTTTTTTTCACAATGGAAATGTCTATCCATGAGTCGTGTCATCCTCGACAAAGTCCGCAGCTTCTTCTCGCGTCACACATTCAACGTGCGACACTTTATTGCGAAATTTAACACCATAAAATTTATTCGCGTGTTGCAGTAGCTCAGGTCTGTCGAAATAAAGAAGTAAATTAGTGCAAATTAAAAAAAATAAATAAATTTGTTCGAAAGTTGTAAGCTTTACCTGAATGTCGTTGTGATAAATTGTGCGTCGGAGCTCAATTCATGAATCATATCAGCGACGGCTTTACGATGTTGAGCGTCGAGAGCTTGATCGATTTCGTCGAAAAGGTAAAAAGGCGCCGGATCGCACTTTTGAATCGCGAATATGAGAGCCAGAGCGACAAGAGATTTTTGTCCGCCGGACAGTTGATTCATTTCTCGCATTTCTGCCGTCTGGCCCGTGAAAGAGACTCGAATTCCTACAGGAAATAATGACCGTTTCGCAAAAAGAAACTTTTCACCGTTAAAAAAAAAATTATCGATTTTTTTCTTACCAACTCCGGTAAATCTGTCAGAATCCGAAGTCTCGGAAGTAACGTCATCGCCCTCCTCTCCGTCGGCAGTTTTCATGACCAATTGTGCGTGTCCCGAAGGTACCAATTTTTTGAAAACTTCGCTGAAGTATTTGCTTACTTGCTTGAACGTAAATTGGATCGCTTCGTATTTGCGTTGCTCGAGAACGGACATGAGCTCCTTAATTTTCTCGTCACCCCGGTCCAATTCTTCCTTGCGCCTTACCAATTTCTCTTTCTGATCGCTGAACGACATGAATTGATCCAGGGCTTTCTTGTTTACGTGACTGTATTATTGAAAAATTTTAATATTATATTTCTTTTAATGTTATACAAATCATATAAAATTTTTATTCTTACAAAATTTTACCAAGAATTTTTATACATGTGGAATTTTTTCGTTTTTATACGTACCTGTACTTTTTCAGATGATTGTTTGCTTTTTCCATTTCCCGGAACAATAGCTTGGTTGGCATCGAATTGAATTTGGCATATGCTTCAGGACTCGGTAGTGCACCGAGCTCCGTGATTTTTTGTGTGCACTCGGCTATTTTTTTCTGCAGCATATTCTGTTTGCTAGCCATTTTTTCCAGGTCCTTAGCATCGGCCTCAATCTTCTCTTGAGCATCCTTTTCCTTGCTTTTCCATTTTTCCATTTCTGCCGACTCAGCTTTTTGCTAAACAAAAATACGCAAAATATATCTATTTCGAAGCTAAAAATTATAAATAAGAGGCAGGGAAGAAAAAAACCTTTTTCGATGCATTGGCGACTTTCTCGTTTTGAGATTTAAAGTCAGCATTGACCTTCATCAATCTCTTTTCAATGTCCGCCAACTGAGTTTTGCAGGAATCCAGTTGTCGCTGTCGATCCTCAACAGAGATCTCTTGAAGCGCCTGGGTAAGCTCGTCCCGACGTCTTATCAAGTTGTTCGTTAGCAGATTTTCCAATTTATTTTTCTCCGCCTCACGTCGCATTCTCGTTGCGAAAGCGATTTTGTTTTCCTTCGTCAGAGCTCGGATCTCATCATTGAGCGTGTCGACTTGCTCCTGATCGGCCACCGACAACTGGGCCATCAAATCCTGATGGAGCTCGCTCTCCAAACCCTCCTTCGTCGCTTTCATCGCCTCTAGACTGGCTGTGCACTGAGCCAAACTTCTCTCCTTTGGCGCTCGATATCTCTCAATTCCACTCAGTTCCTCTTTCATCATCCGAATATCTGCCTTCATTTTATCATGTATGTCTCTGAAAATTACATTTTGTTAATATTTTTTACAATTCTTCGATTCAATATTAAAGGAAGATAAAATCTATCTTCTGTATAAATTAAAATTTAGCCTCCGTACGTTTGTGTGCACAAAACTCGGAAACTAGACGATGGATTGACTTGAAATTTTCACTGGACATTGTATTTTAACAGAACAATGTTTATATGTACTTTTTATTCCGAAATTCCAGCGGAAACGAAACATTTGAAAATATTTGACAAATGACTATCTTCAAGATGTGATAAATTTAAAAATATATTAACATAATTCTAGTGCCATTCTCTTCATTTTGCAAAAATTTTAAAAAACCACCCTTAATAAAGTCGATTTTATCAAGATACTCCACGAATTTATATTGAACAAGCCAAAAAACTGATTTTTGGATCGTTTTCGAATTTTTCAATTTGAATTCTTGTATTGTGCCCCGAATAAGTAACATTTTCGTGATCTACGGGAAATTTACGATCGCATAAGATCTTAAAATTGAAACAAAGAAATTTCAAAAATTTCCATTATTTTCAAAAATCTTCAAGGCGTCATAACTTTTCAAATAATTGATGGAATAACATAATGCTTGCGCCATTCGCTTTGTTTTACAAAAATCTTTAAAAATCATCCTTATTAAAATTGATCTCGTTATGAAAGATATAGGAAGTTGAATTTTTCATGGATCTACAAGACCCAGTGTGACTCCTGTAAAAATTAATAAAATTTTTTGAAATTTTTTTTCTATTTCAAGAGTCGATTTGATCGGAAATGTCCTATAGATACCAAAAATAGTAATTATTCGCAGCGGAATCCCAGAATTCATATTAAGCAATCCAAAAAATTGAATTTTGGATCAGTTTTTTCAAAATTACTGCGAGTGAATTTTCATTCATAAAAAAAGTTCTTTGAAATTTTATAATCAAAAATGTTAAAAAATACAATTATTATAAAGTCGTGGACACAACTTGTGTACAATAAAAATATAAAATAAAAAATTACTTGGCCTTGCTGTTCTTCGTTTCCGTTCGCTGCATCTCGCTGACGTACGAGCTAATACTTTGATCGGCGCTTCTGATGTCCTCCTTGAGGGTGGCCAATTGACTCTCGAGAGTTGTGATTTGTGCCATGAGTTCCGATCGCGTTTTCTGAATTTCCAGACGAGATCTGAGGGTATTGAAGTAACCACCGGTCAGAGAGCCTTTCGACGAGACTTGATCGCCTTCCAGTGTGACACAGTCGAGCCCGGATTCTCGAGCGAGGCTCGTTGCGGATTCCAGATTACGACATATGAGAGTTTTTCCGAAAATATATCTAAATCGAAGAGTTACTTAAATTTATTTTCATTTCTCATTTTTTCTTAACGGTAGCAAGGACATTCGTAAAAGACGAATATTTTACCTCAATGCTCGATCGTATTTGGGATCGAACTTCAGACGCGAAATCATTGGAATAGCGTCATTAGTTTTTGGATAATCTTGAACTTTGACGTGAAGACGATTCAGTGGCATAAATGTGACTTCGCCTGGGAGACGTTGATTATTCATTTCTTTCAAAATTTTCGTACCAAACTTGTCAGTCTCAACGATGTGATGAAACAATCTATTGCCCGCGGTTACTTCTACTGCCATGTAAACGCTTTTGTCGCAGTCGAAATTTTCAATTACCGGACCATAATAGCTGTTAACTTCGTGGGCCATGTCGGGACGTTGGCTAGAAAATGTGCGAGTTAAAAAAGAAAACATTTTTAATTGCTGTGAGACTTTTCAGGATATATCAATTTAATGTAGTTTACTCGACAATTACCGAAACGTTTCCAATACTTTGCGAACACTATCCCTGCCATTGAGAATAGGTTTTCCAGCCATGGATCGCAAACTTTGATCAGCCTTTGCCAGGTCTTCTTTTAATCCGGATAATTTTAGTTGCAAGACACTCTCTTGGCGATATCTAAAAAAAATCAGTGAATTTTTCTCCATTTATTCAAATTAAAGGATTAAAATGACGATTGTGCGCTTACTGTTCCTTTCTCGCCGCTTGACACTGATCTTTAGCTTTATTCATCTCATAGTATTGCTTGAGTTGCTCATCTATTTGAGCCCGTTGGCGATCCATATCCTCTGTGTATTCAGCGATTTTCTTTTCCAGAACGACCTGTTTGTCATTGTCTCTCTTCAGATCCTCCTTTATTTTTGTGAGGTGATCCTGCTTATCCTTTATTTGCTTCGTGAGCTGTTTCAGTTCATTTTTTATCCATTCATCTCGGGCGTCTTTACTGCTGAATTGACTACCTCGACCCTGCTTCAGATACAATTCCTTTCTCTTCTGTTCCTTGAGGGCCAGATTCCGGGTGCACTCTTCCTCGATACGCTTCATTTCCTCGTAAGCCGGTTTTATAACTTCGAGTTCCTTTTCCTTTTCGCTTATGGTCAAATTTAATTTCTCGAGCTCCTGCTGGGCTCGTTTTTTGCTGTCATTGTCACCCTTCACCTCTTCCAGTAAATCATTTATTGTCAATGTTAATTTTGTTTTCTCTTTGAGAAGTTGCTGTTGCTCAGCACTCAGCGTATCTCTCTCCTCCTTAGCAGCCTGTACTTCCTTTTTCGCTTCTTTCAAACGTTTCGTCGCTGCTCGAACATTTTCTTGTGCGGTTTTTATCTCCGCTCCGAGTTTCGCCTGTAGCGCACCGTTGTTCGCCCGATCCGTTTCCAAATCGTCCAATTTACGTTTGTTCTCTTTTAATTCTCGCTCGTGAATCGTGTATTCGAGGCAGCGACGTTGCTTGTCCCAGCGCTGATATTCCTTGAGCTCCTCTTTTTCCTCCTCAAGAGTTGCGAGACGTTCCTCTGAAAATTTTTACCTTATTTTGTTAGCAATTGTTCTGGAAATGTAATTTTTTCCTCGTGTCTATACTCACCAATCGTTCGTAAAAAATCTATGATTTTTTCCACCTTTCCCTCAGTTTCTCTCAAAATTGATTTTGATTCCTCCCTTCTTTCGTCGTAAACTCGAGTGCCAGCCACCTCTCGTAATAATTTCAATCTATGCGAATCCGGAGCTGTCGCCATTTGATTGATCTGTCATGGTAAATTTTTTTTTTTAGTCAGTCAATGCAATGTATATTTCTTTATTGAAGCTTTGTATTCACCTTTCCCTGTTTCACGATATAATAGGGATTTGATCGAGAAAAACCAGCTGATTCCAGTAAATTCATGACATCTGTTCTTGAGACATTTTTTTTATTCAAGAAATAATTGTCTTTCTTGGACCCAATGACTCGTCTCAAGTAAACCTCATCCTTGTCTATCTGTGAGATAAAAAATAATGCTTCAATGATAAATTTTGACTGAATTTCAGATATTTGGAAAAATGTTAAAAATCCCAACCGGTAATCTTCCATCCGTGTTGTCAAAAATAATTTCCACATGGGCAGAAATGACACGTGGTCCTGTTCCTTCGTGCAGAAGCCCCTGTCTTTGTTCAGGCCTGAGGTGGGAAAATTCATCGCTGAGAACAAATTGGATAGCGTAGAAAAAATTGCTCTTCCCTGAACCATTTCGTCCCACTGAAAGAAAAAATAACACCAATATTGAATCATTAATGATTTCATGATTTAAAAAATTGTTAATTATTTACTTTTAAATCTGAAAATGAATATCTTACAAAGTTCTTATCATATTTTAACACTTACCGACAACATTGTGTCTTGGATCAAAAGGTTCCACAACAGTTTGTTCTCGATAGGATTTGAAACCTTGTATAATGACCTATAAAAAATTATTTCGTATAACATTTTTGTAATAAATAAAACCAAAGTTAAAAGTATGTAAAAGTTCTTTATTCGAAAACTTTGCAATTCTGACGTTGATCTGGTGAAACATAACCTCAAAGAGAAATGAGACTTTTCGCTATAATTATTGTTTTACACGACCATGATTAATAATTTAAAGTTTTTTGTTGCCGAAATGAACTATAACTTGTGAACAAATAAAATATGTAACAGCAAACGGCCAGAAGTTTCGAAAAGCAAGCCCAGTGAGCGTCGTAACAGCGATATAGGTTTCACGTTAAACAACAATTGACAAATTTCGTTTTTTTTTTACCTGTTTGATATACATGTTGGGATACGGGTTGTAAAAAAAAAATAAACCTTCGAAATAATTATAACTGTGTTTTTTTCAATCAAAAACACTCAATTATAAGCGACATTTTGGATACGCACACAGCGTCTGTTTTCACTATGGTCTAACCTCCATAGTTTTCATTGCACGAAGTTTAGGCGAAAGATTCCCTAGATTTAGGCGGGAGATGTAACAATGTTGCCAAAGGTGCTGTAAAAATACCTAGAAATCCACCATTTTTTATACATTTTATTATTAAAAATTTATTAAAATAATTAGCGTTGAAAGTCTTGGATTGATAATCATTCACAATGTTTTTTTCGTAATTTGTGAAATATATTAAACACAAAATATTTATTTGAGAGCATCTGTCTGCAATTCGATAATTAATGCTTATAAGTTTTAGGTGGCCAATGATCGTTCACAATTCTTATAATTATTTTAATTATTGTACACAAAATAGCTATAATCGTTTAATGATGGATACTGAGAGCATCTGTCTGTGCTTCGTGACTTAGCTGCGTTTGCAAATTCGATAATTTGTTTTTGAGAGCAGCTATCCCCATCATCACGATATTTTCCGGTTTAAGAGCTCCACTGCTCTCTACGTTGAAATAATATTTGTTAGGCTTGGCTTCCCAATTGAAAGGAGCTTCATCTAAAAAGAAAATCATAAAGTTTGTTACACCACGTATATTTTTTTCGTTATTCCTAATTAAAGTTTTCTCAATGTGTTTTTACTCACACTGATCTTCTTCTAATTCTGTATATTCAGACTTTGGCCATTCATCCGGCTTTGGGAATAGAGTGTGGCGCATAGAATTATCAGGATCGTATTCAAAGCAAACTCCAGCTGTTGGATTCCACTTTGCGTGCTCTTTGCCAAAACCTTTTTTGGCGTAAGCTCTGAATTTTAATTCCTGCCCTTTCCTGAGCTTTACTATCAGTATTTCGTCCGTTTCTCCATAATCACTCGCATCGTCCTCTCTATGTCTCGACGTTACTGGCAAAACTCTCGGATCACTGGATTTCAGATCAGCCGTTGTTATGTGTCGAGTCTGTCCCTCTGTACATTTGACATCCAGAGTAAATTCAACGCTGCATTCTGGACAAAAATCTGGACAACTGCAATCCCTCGTATACTGAATTCTATCCACAACCTGGGAAAAAAAATTTAATTTTTCATTACGTAATTTGTGCAGTCTTATACGTATCATTTGAATTCAAATAATGAATAAATACTTCGTCACTGATCAACGGTATCATTCCAATTCTATGGGCGAGAAACTCATCGCTCAGAACTGTCGAGTTGGCTTCCAACTGGATCCAATCGATCGCGAGTGTTGGAGTTTCAGCGATAAAAACACGTCTCATACTATTTGCAACACTGAAAAGAATAATTGATCGTTAGTTACACATTTTGCAAAATATTAAAGATTTTTGGGCAAGACGAAAATATAACCTCAATTCGGTGTCCTCTACTTGAAACTTGACGTTTTCCTCAGTTAATTCAGTTATGTGAACCGAAGGCTGATTTGCGTATGGCATTTTTATATTATTTTATTTATTAAAATTATTTTTATATGTTTTTTGTTACGATATTGTTGAAATTTGACGGAAATTCTTCACACACTCGTTACCTTTTGAACAGATAGTAAAAATGTTTAGAAGCGTTGTTCAATATGGCGGCGAGAACTAAAAATTATCTGATTCGCTGGCGACTAGGGATTTTTTAATTATTTTATTGGCGCAATAATTTGATTTAGAGAAGTTGATACAAATGTTCTTTTATTGAAGAAACTTTTTTGTTGAGACGTCTCGTATAATTTTTTGAAATTAGATGAAAAATATTCAATTGAAATAAAAATGTTCTTAAAAGTTCTTTCGAAAACTTATTTTTTAATTTATAAAATAGTAGTGCGTGCGATTATCGATTTATCACAAAAAAGTATGACACTGTAGCCGTTGTTTCACTGGTGTGTGCAAGTTAGATAAAACAATACGACGTAAAATAAAATTAAAAACACAGATAAACTTTGGTTCTCTGTAGAGTATGGTAACGATACCATTATTGATCAGTTCCTTTAAAGAAAATCAAGATAAAATGTCATGGCACTAACGATAATAAATAGGTGCGATGGAAGACAAGAAATACAATATTTTTGTTCGTAAGTATTGACGAGTTATTTTGTTCGCAAGCTCCGATGGATTTTTTAAATCTATATCCTCCATTAATCTTCCAACTAAAATATTAACTATCGCAAATGTAGAGAAATAGAAATAGATAATAAATAAACGACAATAGACAGCCGTCGAAAAATATTAAAAATGCTTTGAGACATCTGCCTCGAAAGACTCTGCGTCGAGTCGATATTTTTTTCGTAATCCACTGGATTATCGAGTTTCAAAGCTCGTCGGTGAAACGCTCGATGTCTTGCAAATAATCCCCGTAATCGGTTGCTTCACTGCCGACGAAAGTGTCATGATGTTCGAGAATCTCATCGAAAGACAAACGATTGTCGTGATCGTCATCCGAGGATGCGAATAAGTGATCAACCTCATCGGTCGCGAGTTCGCTAAAAATCATTAACCATCAGTGTCGTGTCGATTAAATTTACCATAAAATTTCGCAAAATCGGAAGAAAACACTTACTCGTTGCTCGGCACGAGCCAGGCCAATATTTCCGAGGAATCCAGTATTCCGTCGTGATTTTTGTCATGCTCGTGATCGAATTTCTCTTTTTCAACAATCACCCATTCCTTGCTTTCGGTCTTGGCCTTGTGGCCTATAAATTCTTGGAAAGTCAAAGCTCCGTCCTTGTCAGTGTCTTTGTCAGCCAAGGCTTGTTCCAACAAGAGAGGAAACATTCTTGGAGTTTCCTCAGGATGTGTATAAGCCTTGAACTCTTCAGAGTCCAGGTAGCCGTCTTTGTTGAGATCAGCCAACTCGAAAGTGGCTTTGTCGTCGCTGATGAGCCGATCCTCAGCCTCGAGATCCTCAGCGTCTGAGCCGTACGTGTCCTGCATTATTTCTTCCCAACTTACTTTTCCATCCTCATTCGTATCGACATCGTCCATTCGCTCTTGAGACTCCTCAGTGGAGAGCATACTGGACGAGCAACAATGTTGAAAATAAACTTCATAAATTCTGATTTTTAAATAAGCAGTAAACAAGAGAATCTTTTTTTACCTGAAGGATCGCAAGATCCAAGCTTTGAGCTCGTTTCTCTCTATGAATTCGTCTCCATTTCTATCCATCTTCTTGAGTATTATAACCAATCTTCTCTTGGATTCTTCGATGGGAAGCTTGTCAAATTCCTCGGCCTCTTTGATGCTGCCTTTGGGAGCATTTAAAAAGTCGTTAAAAAAAAATTCGTAATTTGAGGTTAGGGGATCGTAATTGATTTACCAAGTATCGCTTCATGATCGAATTCCTGGTGATGTTCCCCATCGATGTAGTGATCGCTGTCGCGAGGGCTGAAAGCTCCGTCCTCGGTCCTCTCGCCGCTGCCGCCGACTTTGTGCTGGTGCATGCGAATGAACGCACCGTCCGCGCACAGGATTATATCGTGGAGACAAAGGAACGTGCTCAGAAAAATTATACCTCGTGCTCTCCGCATCTTCGCGAAATGTTCCTTCCCTACGTGCTCGAGAGAATTATTTCTTTTTTTTTTGACAATTTATCGAAACCTAACCTCAAACAAACAAAACACTACAAAATTTGACAAGTGACTGATGTTCGTACTTTCGCGTTTCAACACTCGGCGCGCTGGTCGCTGATGTATACATATGTTGATTTTTTTTCAGACCTTTTCAAGATGTCGATTTTTTATGGTGCGATCGGTTACAGAAAGCTCATTCACGCGTTATTTCTCCTTTATTATTTCGGTGAGTCAAAAATTATTCTTTATTCGAATATTTATTTCATTCTGAGACAAAGTCCTTGAGCGACGACGAAAACGGACTCACTTCCGGCGGGGAGAACAATAATTTCTCGTATATTATTTCGTTAAAAAAACGGTTAGAAAAATTTATACAATTTGTTTTCTCTCTGTGATTGTTTAGTTGTTAGTTATCGGTGTTTTTTTTTTTTACGAGTATTGAGATATAATTCGCGCAGAATGATGTAACATAACCTCAGAATTGTCCGTCTGAACCGAATCCAGATTTTCTACTGAGTTGGGAAGTATCGTTTTCGGCGCTTTTTTTTTTTCGTCGTACCGACGAGCCAGCAGAGAGCATTTTCTTTTGAGCTGCCGTTCCGAGGGGCTCGGGCATGCTCATCCTCAGAGAGTCTGTGCAGGCACGAAAGTTCATGTCCCCGTGGACCGGAAAAGTGTAAATATAGAACGCGCGAGCAGTCGCCCGATTCGTTTCTATATAGCCAATCTCAGGTTCGAATTCTCCCATCCTACTTTTTTTACACTTAGCAACATTCGCGCTTTCAATATTTTTATTTATTGAATATTCATGCTTTTTTTTATGGAACGAATCGTGCTGGAAAGAAATGACTCATTACAGTGTTAATTAGAAAAGAAAACACTTTAATTAAAAAAAAACACTTTAATTGAAAAAATAGTACGCACGATAGTCTTGCGCACGCATGATTCTCGCACTAGTTATTGTTTTAAAAAATTCTCACGCGCGTGATATCTTCGTTTATTTTTCTACTGAGAATAGAGATCACATTTTAAAATTTTATTTTTCCTCATTTTGGCGAAACGAGAGTTTTTGTACACTGAGAACAGATTTTGTTAAAAAATATTTCGTCGAAACAACACGTATGTTTATTTGAAATAATTAAACTTCAGTTAAATCAACCAAGAATTTCGTTCAATTTACAAAATAATATCGTTGAACGTATTGAAACAAATATTTTGTTGAATCAACCAAATTTCGTTTTTAGTGATAATCATAATTTCAATATGATCTTATAAAAATTCAACAAGACATTATATATCATAGGAATAACAAGTTTCTGATTTTATTTACATTATATTAAAGTATCGATCAATCGATGAAAATTTACGTTTAAATTTATTTTTATAAAATTATATTTTTTATTTATTTATTTCGACTGATACATTGTTAGCGAAAAATTGATCGTCGTAATTTTTTCCTAATTATTCACTTTAAAAATTTCTTTTTTTAGTCGATTACCAGTTTTATTTTCAAGAATGTTCAAGTGTCAAAAAAAGTTTGCGTTTGGTTCTTAATTTTTTTTTTAAACTAGACAAAAAAAATTTGAAAAATTGTGAATTATAATGCTATGTACTTTAGCAGGAATGAAGGAGATAGTCCTTGACATAAGTGAGCTTTTCATGATAGCCTGATTAAATTTGGACTTTATATTTTATTCATAAGTTTATCAATATTGTTGATTTTTTTACTATATTAATTAAGGAGGTATCAACGAAAGTACGAAAATGAATTTTTTTTACGATATACAGTATTAGCAGGCTTCGCGCCCTGGCGGTAATCGAAAAACTGATCCAAAATCCAGTTTTTTGGTTTATTCAATATGAATTCTTCAATTTCGCCCCAAATAATTAACATTTTCGTTATCTACGGGAAATTTCCTCTCGGGGACTCATGAAAATTTCAATTAGTGATATCTTTTCTTTCTCTTGACCAAATCAACTTTATTAAGGGTGATTTTAAAAGATTTTTGCAAAACTAAGCGAATGGCGTTGGAATTACATTAATACATGCTTTTTTTAAAAAGTTATGACGCCTTGAAGATTTTTGAAAAAATGGAAGGGGTATACCTTCAAAAATTCGCAAAATTTTTCAAATTTTTATTTTTCGATTTTAAGACCTTATTTGATCGGAAATTTTCTGTAGATGACGAAAACG
>JAPYYW010002991.1:0-17127 GCA_030522545.1 Cremastinae sp. A BG-2022a
TATGAGTAGAGATTAGCCAAAATTGAATGGGTTCCGCATAATGCGAAATCTATTCCGATGAATCGATTAGAGGCCTCATGTCTTTTTTAATATAGGATTAGATATTAACTATACTAATTATTTAAAAATTAAATATATTTTTGCATCTAACACATTTATATTATATTTTTATTTAAGAAAGAATGCATAAAATTGCAAGCATCCTTTTATCATATTAAAAAAATCTCCGATACTCTTCAATTAAAAGAAGTTAGTTTAAAAGATAAATTGAAACAAAAAGTATTCAACTGTTTCAAAAAAATCACGATGAAAATACCAGTGAGGTAATTCTACGTAACTCTTCAGCTTTCCTTCACTTTTAATCTTTCGTCGAGTGACACTTCAACAATTTTCTCATAATATACAGGAAATGCTTTTCGAAACAAACAGGAGATTACACGAAATCACAGCACTTTACATTACTTTCACGAATGATACCTGGATATTAATTCGAAAGTGAAGCACGTACGATTAAAGCTTGAAATAAACTTTGAAATGAAGGCACAAGTCGGTGCGCATTCAACCGCAATAATAACATATACGTACATCGGTTTTCACGTCACGCCCCGCCCTCGCGAGCTCGTCGTTTTTCGATACATCGAGGAGGAATTTGCATCGTAAAAAAAGTAAAATATGACATTAAGTAGCAACGAGTGGAAAATAATTGAAAGAAAATGAAATAGTATGAAAAAACATGGATGTAAAACCAAGAGTAGAGATAATAAAAGTAAAAAAAATATTGACAACGCAACGTGGGAAATACGACGCGAGGTAAGACGTTAAAAATGTTTGCTGAAATAAAATACGTGGAGGATCGAAAGGTCGGAAGAAGCGAGGCGGACTTTGCGGAGTACCTACGCCCGGGGGCCTCTCCGCGGTGTTCACACCGTAGTTCCTTCTCCGAGACTTCGGCACGCCAGTCTCCGAGGAGGACACACAAATATCCGCTCTCTGTGTTGACTTCTCAAAAGGAGTTTTCGAAAGTTGGCTAATCCTCGCTTGGCTCGCTCCCCGGTAATTACGACGAGATCCTTCGAGAATTAAAAGAGCTTCGCCGCGAGAAACCTAGCCACGGATGAATCCATCCCCCGTGGGTAGCAATTCATCCTTTCAACGTTTTTTTTATTTATTTATTCTTGTTGTACATCGAAATAATATATTCTAAAAATATTCTCTGCATATTTCTCTTGTACGTTACAGAGTAAATCATCCCTTCAACATTTTTTTATTCACTTTTTTGTGTATTAAAAAAATATTCAAAAAATACTCTCCGTGGTATTATAATTATAAATCAAAGCAGGATAAATCACGCTTTCTATATTTTTTCTCATTTATTTTTCTAAATATTTTGTAATGAAAAGTAATGTAGGTTGCGGAAATAAAATGAAAAAAAAAAAAAAAAAAATTCCTGTACTTTTGTAAATATTGAGATATTGCGTATTTTAATTTTTTTATGAAAATTCTCTTCGCGTATCGGAAAGAGCGCCGAAGAACATAGGGACGAGAAAATTCTTTTTCGGTTTGTTTGCGCGGGAAAGCAAATGTCGTCACGTTTACGGGACTTGCAACGAAATGCTTGTGAGCTTTGGATATGAGAAAAGTTTTTCTCTCCTCGCAATTCCGCGTCGTCAACGAGAAATCAAGTTGTCAAACATTTTTTTCTGGCATCGTAAATACTAAATGACGCCGCAATGAAAAAATTCGCGTTGTTTGACGGATACCTGAATTTATCGAAAAATATTCGTGCACCGAAACCGAGGGAATATTTGACGAAACTTTTCAACGACCGAGAATTTTCCTCATGCATGTTTATTTTGTGTTTTACTTTATATTTCTCGATTAATACATGTTAGCCGATTTTTATTAGTCACACTGAGAACAGATTTAGTTGAAAAATATTTAGTTGAAAATATTTCGTCGAAACTTAACACTCGTTTATTTGAAATAATTAAACTTCAGTTAAATCAACCAAGAATTTAGTTCAATTTGCAAAATAATATCGTTGAATGTATCGAAACAAATATTTTGTTGAATCAACCAAATTTCCTTTTCAGTGGCAGAGATATTTATGTTAATAAATGCTTTAATTTTCGCTTCGAGTTTGTTTTCCCTCGCACCGATCAACGTGTCAAATGTTATAGATATGAAGCATTCGCAAATTAATCATTCTTATTCCGACACTAATTTATTTCCTCGTCGATATCCACACGATCCATCATAATAAATATCGCTCTGGATTAAAGTTTGTTCTTGAAATATAAAAATGATAATATATAATGCCAGCACACTGAACTTCTAATATTTCACGAGAAATATGATAAAAATATGAAATTAAAGTTTATTATTGAAATGTAAAAATGATATGATATAATGCCACTTTTATGAATTATTCATATTTTTTAAATGAATATGGATGAATGAATTTTGATGAATTATTATATAAAAATTCTGATAAAATACATGTGGTTAAAGTGTATTTCCAAATTGTAAAAAATGATAATAAAGCTAGTCCTATATTAAAAAACACGTGAAGCCTCTAATAAATTCATCGGAATAAAGTGCATTATGCAAATAAATGTGCATAGAAGAACAGCAAAATATTAATTCCAAAATATTAAAATAAATAAAAATGAATTTTTTTTTGTGAAAATATCTTGATATAAAATATGGTTATGAGTGACGAAAAATTTTTATTCGTAAAATATATTTTCACGTTCAATGACGTGAATGAGCTAGTAATTGACAAAATAAGTTAAGGTCAGTAATATGCGGCAAATGACGGTGATCAAAGGGATATACGCGACAATTTCGATAAGAGTGCGAGCAAATTTGCAAAGTGCGAATGGTTGGTTGAGCTTTCGACTAAAATAGCTTTAATTACTCGTCCTATCTCGTTAAAGCTGTATAATTGCTATGAATTTATTTACGATTACGCGAGCCTGGCTAAATCCTCCCACGTTTCAAATAATGCGGGCTCGATTTTCCACTACAAATAATTGCTTGGCTCGCTATAATTTCGGGCATTCTCGCGCGGCATCTATCAATAACAATCAGTCGAGCAAGACCATTTCCCTGTCCTCTTGCTATAATTAATCGCCCTCACCCGTCGCCTCATTTGTCACTCGCTTCAACTATTCTCTCTTTTCTAATCCGTCCTAAATTTTCATACATCCGATTAAACTCATATTTTCAATATTTTCAATTTTTTTTTCATAATTTTTTAAATATTATTAAAAATCGAAAAGATCGTTGAAAATAGATGAAAATCGAATTGTAAAATGTCCGTACTCACGTACTTACGAGTTATTTTTTTTTCTCGTACTTAAAAAAAAAAGAATTTATTCGAGAAAATTGGCCATTTTTGTAATGAGGAAAGTTGCACAGGTTGCGTGCTAATAAAAGTACAATTTGAAGAAAGAAATTTCAACAAGTTTTTCTTCCGAATTTACAACAGTAAAAAAGAAACGTGGAAAAGTTTTAATGGGAAGGATTCTTCAGGGTGATCGCGTAAATACGTGAGGAATGAAAAACATTTTTTTCGCTTTTCTTACTTTTTTTTTCAACGATTTTTACTTACTTGACTAGTTGATAGATCTCCGTTGGTATCTCACTGATTTCGTTGCTCGAGAGATCGAGAGTCGTCAGCGATTGGAGTTGGAAAAATTCTCTCGGAATTTCCTTGAGATCGTTGCTCTCGATTCGTATCCTCCGAAGGTGCGAAAATCTTTTTTTACAATAAATTCAAAGTAAATTACGATGGCTGTCAATGATTGATAAATAAAAATATTTAATAGCGAACCTTTGTAAAAGTGACAAATTATTGTCAGGATTCGCGAGCTGATTTCTTCCCAAAAATATTTTCTCGATTCCAGGGAATGCGAGCACACTTTCCGGCATTCTCATGAGTCCGCTGTTACTGAGGTCGAGTTGTTTTGGGCACGGAGACATTTGCGTCGCCTGAAAAAGAAAAAAAAATTTTAATAAATTTTTTACATAAATTTATTTTGTTAAAATGTAGCTCCTAGACTTATTTTCACCTCATTTTCCAACGAATCATTGTCCATGTCCTTGGCAATGTTACATTCTTCCATAATCGCGACCAAACCACCGAGGTGAACCATTTCAAAGTATTTCAAAACGAATCAATGATCGTCACGTTAGTTTTCATTTTAACGACGAAAGAAAACGGTCGCTGCAATCTCTTGAATTTATTGACCATTTTTTAAAAAAACGATTCAATTTATTTGATCATTTTTTAATTTCAATTGTTTCGGTAAAATGGCGCAGATCTCGTTATTGTCCATTTCTCGGGCATCAAATCGATCGCTGGACTTATTTCGCGGGACGATAAATGTCAGGAAAAGGTATTAACCGTGTCGTACAATTTTTCCCTCAAAATCCCGGACATTTTTTCCACCCGTCTCGGAAAGAGTAGCGACGGTCGAAGACGAATTTCCGAGTTTCGCGGTTTATCGCTTTATCACACACGGACGGATTCAACGGGCCGGGAGTGTGGGTGAAAAGCGAGTTACATCGCTGCTGGGAAGTTTATTCTCCGGACATTATATCGAGAACATTTTTACCTCTCTCTTTTCCTTTACTATTTTTTTCTCGCTCTATGAGAACGGACGTTGAATGTTCCGACTCTCCAAGCTCGTGTTCAAAATTAAAAAAAAATATTTCACTCCACAAAAGTGATTTTATAATCTAAAAAATGATAAATTTAATTTAAAAATGTGTTAATTTAATATTTATAAATGAATAAATTTGAAAGTGTTATTATTTTTATTTATTACTAGCAGGTTATAGTAGTAATAAAAAAATTGATTGAAAATCCAGTTTTTTGGATTGTATTATATGAATTTTGGGATTGCGCTGTGAATAATTACCATTTTTGTTATCTACAGGAAATTTTCGATCAAATAGACTATTAATATCGAAAAAAAATTTCGATTTTTTTTTGTAAATTCTCACAGGGGTTACACTGGGTCTTGCAGATCTATGAAAATTTCAAATTGCAATATCTTTCCTTTCTCATGACAAAATCAACTTATTTAGGGGTGAATTTTAAAGATTTTTGTAAAACGAAGCGAATGGCGTAGGAATCACGTTAAAATATCAATTATTTAAAAAGTTATGACGCCTTGAAGATTTTTGAAAAAAATAGAAAGTCAATCCATCGTCTAGTTTTCGAGTTTTGTGAACATAAACATACGAAAGTTAAATTGTTATATATTAAAGTTGATCGTCCCACAAATTCGTCGGCGTGGACGTCAAAATTTTATCATCCCAATTTCCGACTTTTCCCATGGTTTTTCTAAAAATTTTCTCACATACAAACCTTGTCCCGCCAATAACGAAAACAATAAAAAAGAATCAGTCATATAGATCGAGCCGTTCTCAAGTGATGCTCCGTCATACACGTGGCAATTCATTTTTATTTATATATAGATAAGGTCTTCATGCGATGTCTCTAGATATAAAATAAAAATAGTTTTTGGTTTAATTCCAGTATCGTTTCCGCAGTTTCGAAATTTTTTAAATCTCCGAAGAATACGAAAGTCGAAAAAGGAGAATACGAAGAAGAAGAAGAAGATAGGGGGCTTTCCCAGTTGGCTTTCGGAAAAGTTTCCGAGACGGTGATACAATTTATTGTTGGCCGTATATCTGCCGGTGAAAAGTCCCTTTGCACGCTCACTGAGTTTTCGAGCTCGCGTATACAGACTCGTTCGCACATTTACGCGCCTCCACACATTTTGTCCCCGTAAGTGGGATAAGGCAGCGCGGACCTCGTTCCACGGCGTTACCTTCCCAACTTTTTCGAACTTGATTCTCTTCTCCGGCCGATACACAGCACCGTATCGCTCCACAACCAACTCTTCTTTTTACGAAAATCCACACACGACACTTCGACACTCTTCTTTTTTCAAAATACGTTCACGATATTCCAACCAAAGTAAAAAAAAAGAAATTTTATCCGAATTTTCTCAAATAATCTCGATAAAAAAGAAAGTATTCTATAAAATATGGAAAATAGGGTAAAGCCGATAAACAGTTCGATCAAGATTCAAAAAACCTCTACAACGGTCTTCTCTTTTTCCAAAACCATACACGGTATACTTTGACACCTTTTTTTTTATACGTTCACGATATTCCAACCAAAATAAAAACGAAATTTTATCAAAATTTGCTCAAATAATCTTGATAAAAAAAAGTGCTGTGTGAAATATGGAAAATAGTGTAAAGCCGATAAACAGTTTGATCAAGATTCAAAAACCTTTACAACGTACTCCACTTTTTCCAAAAACTGACACGATATGTTTTGACACCTTTTGTTGTAAGTACGTTCATGATATTCCAACCAAACTTTAAAAAGAACATTTATACGAAATTTTTTAAAAATAATCTGGATAATAATAAAAGTGTAAGCTACAAAATATTAAAAAATTGTATGTAAAATCAAGAAATAGATTAATTAAGATTCAGATATTTCTATAATCTTCTTCCCTTTTTTTGAAAATCCTCACGTTACTTCACACTCTTTTTTCGAAACGCGTTCATATTTTAACTAAAAAAAGAAAAACATATTTATCAATTTTTTTCTCAACTAATCTCGACAGAGTATTATAAAATATTGAAAATAGTGTAAAATCGAGAAATAATTAAATCATGATTCAGAGACGAAGAAGGAAGGAATAAAAGATTGCGAAACGATGTTTGAGAAAGTATCGTCGAGGAAACGGCTTCAGCAAAAAAGATCGCCATCTGTTTTGTTTACTTTTCCACTGTTTGTTGTATTTGGACGTTCATTTAGGGCAGGAAGTGAAAACCTCTCGTAATCGTTTTGCTCCGATACACGCTTCGTTGACGAAGCTTCCAATCAATATGCATATTTGTACACATGCATATTTGTTCTTATCAGTGGCGTACCGATAAAGAGAAAAAGAGAGAAGAAAAAAATCCAGGTTGAAAAAGAGATGGCGAATTTGAGTCTATAATGACGAAAATCTGACAATCTTGCTGGGAAACGGGAAAAGTGGAAATAAAAATGGCTCAAGGAAAAAAAAAGCGAATTTCTTGGTAACGGTGAACGAGGAAGTATAGTGAGAGCGCACCAATCCCATTGAAAGGATTCCTTTCGATCGTCTCCACCAGATAAATGATACAATCTGCGTCAGTGTCCAATTAACGATAAAAATGAGATTCGATCGCATTTTACATTCTCTCGCTCTCAAAGATAAGTCCTTTGACAGGTGAAAAATGTTTTGGGTCATTCTTATACGTGTATTTATATTATTTTAACTACGATAAACAAAATAAACGTAAAAACATTTAGCAAAGCTTTTCTTACGATTTTTTTGGAAATTATATTCCTGAAAAGATTCCAGATTCATATCTTGGATAAAACTAAGAAAAAAAATGGAGTAGAAAAATTTGCGAAACTCGCTGTACAGAGAGATTATCGGAAGAGAGATAAAGTATCGTCGAAGTCTTTGGTTGCAAGAAGAATTGTTTCCATGTCGGAAATTTATCGGCTTCGAGAGAGTTTTCAGAGGTTGAATTTATGTCTGGCAAAAAGCTACTGTTGCCCAAACTTTTCTCATACTCGAGTGCAGCCGTTCCCCCTGAATCTCCCGCGGGTTTATATTCAACGAATTATTTCGAGGGCAATGTCCATCTTCTTTTCTTAAACTTTCGATATACTTCTCCCTTTCTTCTCTCTCTTTTCCTTCACACCAGTCCCTTCAGTAGGCAACTTTTAACTCGATCAACGATTTAAGAGGGATCAAATATATTTCTGTCCTCGAACGAGCTTCTTCAAACTCCATTTCAGACCTAAATCGCAACCATGCTTAATTCTATATTGAGCTATGCTCGTCCAATCCGCATCACAATGTTATTTCATCTTTTTTTAAATTTTTAATTTTACGCTGGCCAACATTATTATTTCCCATTGAAATTAATTTTGAGCACTTTTTAAATATTCCGATGTTTAATTTTATGTCGTATATTTTCATTTATTTTTGGAGTAAATCTTTTATTATTTCGCTAATAAAATTTTATTTCGTATTATTTTGACACTCTGACACACGTTATTGCGTTTCACTCACACAATTATTCATTATTAAAACTTTTTATTTTATTACAGTTTATCACTTGAAATTTTCAGTATTATTTTGTACATTTTTTTTTCCTTCCGTTGTGAATGTTTTTCCGATCGTCGCGATCTTTCGTACCTCTTCTCGAAGACTGTAAGCGAATATGAGGCTCGGACGTGAAACGGGGAGTTTGTCGCGTGTCTAAGTCGTGGAACAGGAAGTAGACGCTCCGCGTGCTTACCATTGCGCAACGTTTTTCATTCTCTCCACTTTTTTCCTCTCCTTTATTTTTTTTTCTCTCAGCTCGCTCGTTTTTTCAACGACGTTCCAAAATGCAAAATTTTCGTATTACTCGGACTCGAGATTCACGTATAAAAATGAAATATATTTCCTGCTACTCATTCTGGCAAACAACATGCGCCTACTTCCATATTTTATGAATCATGAGTTTTTTTTTTTCATTCGAAGGAAAACCTGTTAAGAGTTTTGAATGGAAAATAAAAGCAAAAAGCAGGAAAATGTCCATGGAAATATCGTTTACTCGTTGCGTCAGAATATTGAAGATAAACGTGAATGATTCCAGGCAATTGCCGAGTTGTTCTGAACTTTTGGATTAACGAACTCGTCGGAGAGCAGTAAAAGGGAGGGGAGAGAGCGAGCTAGAAATGAAGACCGCTCATATTAGCTAACGGTTTCAATAGTTTAAAACGGTCGAACTCGAGCTCGTACAGAAATGTTGGCGGTTCAAAGCAAACAGCACGAGAACTGCGATTTTCCTTCCTTTTTCTCCTCTTTACCGCTCTTATCCTTCCTCTACTTTTTTTTTAACTCAAAAAGACAACTTTTTTATAACGAGCAATTTGCGAATCAATTTTCCGTGTTCCGTTACACGCGATTTTACGCGAGTGCCCACTCGGGAAACGTTTAAACGAGAATTTTCGTCGCCAACGCAAGAACCGTTCCCTGAACGCTGTACAGAATCTCGCAGGCAGAATTTTGCTCCCTGTACTCTTTTTCTATTATAATTATTCGAGGCATTGTTCTTATTTTACGAGAAATAATGCGGCTGCTGCGTGGCAATAAATTATTATAATGATTTTTGGTGGATAACAAAATATAACTTCGCATAATGTGCTTTATAAAATCCAACTAATATTCAGTTGAAGTTGACACTCACTTAATCGAACTTGTCAAATTGCCACGAAATGTTTTTCGGTAACGAACTACACCTGGCGAGACCCGACACGTCTTACCCCGACACTCTCTACCGGGCTACTGATTCCAAATTCATGTGAAAATCTGAACAATTAGGACCGGTTTTTGGTTTTTCCCTCGACCTCGACTAATTACCATGGAAACAATTAATGACCGGGTGATTAACGAAAATTTGAAAATTTTTTTTCCTCATTATTACACGTATAAGTTGTAATAAATGAGAGCTGAGGAAATTTAGTGTGTTCGAGGTCGTCCAGTCTGATTTTTCGAGAATCAAAAATAGGAAAATCCCAAAATTTTAAGTGGCGATATGCCTTTTCGTGGGTTCAACGAAATCAACTTTATATTGGGTAATTTTTGAAAATTTTTGCAAGTCGAAATAAATTATCTTAACGCCAAAGTCATTATTTCCAAAGCAGCACATTGAATTTTTTTTTTAAATAGAGATTAACCAAGTTAATATATAAATTACCTTAAAAGTTATCACGTCTTAAAGATTTTTTTTGATTTTTTTTAAAAACATTAAATATTGAAAATAATAATTTGCAATTAACATTAAAATTTGCTATAATTTGTTGAATAATTCTTAAAAATTCAATGCCTCGTTACTAATTACTTATTTCTCATTAATTATAATATTATTTGATAAAAAATTACTCGGAGCATCTTATAAATGATTTATTCTGTCTATCCGCGTTCGTGCCGATGAAAAATAGATTTTATTCGATATCCAGGAATTGCCCATCGGTATAGCATTTAAAACATTCTTTTGAGACGAAAGTTTGGAATATTCATTACGGAGCTTTTTGCCGGGGCGGAGAGCGAGTGACACGCCGCATTGGAATGCGGCATAATCGAAAAAGCGAGGCGAGGAGGGAGGGATACGGGGACGAGAAACGATAAGGATCGTCTACGGCTCGATGTTGAATCTTCCAGACCGAATTTGCATCGCAAAATGGGAGCGCTGCATCGCCAAAGAGCGGCGCACCGAGGTGCAAGATCCGAGAAAAGAGCCGGGAAGCTTCTTGCTCCCCCGTCTCCGTATCTCCCTCCTCTTTTCCTCCCTCTCCTTTTTCTCCTTGCCAAAAAAAAGTCCAAAAGCGACACTTTTCGCCGAGATATATACGACGAGAACATAATTAACCCTTTCTCGCATTTCTTGCAACTTTCACATTAATCTACCTCCTTTTTTCGCCTGCCTCTGACGCGTGACGCTAAAAAGGTCGGATTCATGTGGGCGAAATAACAATGCACGGTGCATGAATGCACCCCTATCCGTGCAGGATAATCTCTTGTGCAAATTACGAGGAATTCCCGCAAGACCGGGGTCATACGAAACACTCGTGTTTTTTAATACTTTTATTAAAGAAATTTGCCTGTATTTGTAAAATTGAAGAATAATTTTGAAGAATTTTTATGAAAAAATATGGCATATTGGATTTTTTGTTGGACTTGAAAATATGTCGTTGATTATCTTTCGAAGTTGTAAATAAATTCGAAGGAATTTCATTAAAAATGTTGTGTACAGAGAATGGTAGATGTCTTTTAATAAATTATGCGAAGTATCCGTATAAATTATTCGAAGCAGGATTTAATTTTCATACATGCACGCGGAGGTCCCTCACAGCTTCGCATTTATTGAATTACTCGCGTTAATTTTGAGCCCCTGCTGACTTCCTTTGATAGTGGGGGGCTACGATTGATTAGCATTTCGAAATTTACATGATTCCTCGTTTCCATACTCGGGCTAGTAAGAAAGATCGTCAGGAGCACGTGCTCCCGACACGAGCTCTGAGATCTACGCACCAGCGTGCATGCATACCTCTGCAAGGATTCCTTTATTAAGGTCTCGACTCGACGGGAACAACGCGTTTCTCATTTTATGAAACATCGATATGCAAAATCTTTTGCCCTGAAAACAATTATTACTCGTTCGGAACGAAATTAGATTCATTCAAAAGCCGATGAAATTCACTTGAATGTAATTTTTTGGAATTTTAAAATCGAACAATTTGGGCGAAAAATCTCCGAAAATTCAAGTTTTTTTATAATTAATTTCCTGTGCTATTTAATTCGAGAATGTTGCTTACTAAATTAGATAAATTGCACAATTTTCAACAAAAAATTAAAATTTGAACATTTTTAATTGGTCCATTGAGCAATTGAAAAATGAAAACTGTTGTCAATCGCGTACTTTTGAATGAGACAGCCCCAACAGAAGCCTTTCATCCTGAAAATTCAGTCTGGAAATTGGAAACGTTTCCGTATAAAAGTCTCAGCCAACGTTTTATTAAATCCAACGTGAGTTTTTAAGCGTTTTTATTAATTTTTTTGCTAGTCAGTTATACTTTTCTAGAAGCGTTGCAAATGACCCCGGGCTTGCGCATTTGCAGCTTTTAGCCGAGCTATGCGGGACAAAGTAATATCTCTGCATCCCTATTTTGTACACAATAAATGTTGAGAGGATAAGAGCGTTGAGTCTATATATCCTGATACTCACATGAGTGGAAATGGTCGACGTTTCTCGGTACTTTGATATATGCCACTACTCTCCATCGGGATAAAATATCCTTCCACGTCGAACATGATAATCAATACCGAGAGATTAAATGCATCGTATGTATCGCGAAATTGTTTCACTTCCAATATCATTTATGAATTTTGATCCATTTTCATTAATTATTATTCAAAAAAGAAAGAAAAGCACAGTTTTATCTTGACAGACTGTTGCCCAAATAACTTTCTCTCCCTGGTAAAAATATTTTTTGTTCATTTTCATGAAAATTTAATGTTTATTGATCGATTCGCTGATCGTTTCCATGGAACAATATATACGGCAGGGGAAGAAATAATGTGGAAACAAAATGCAAGAATGTGGGAGTTCGGCGTGTGGAAAATTGAGAAATAGTGAATCAGCGTTTGAAGTGGGTAGGATCGGGAGAGGCTCAACCGATAAGAATCAAATACGCGAGGGAATTTCGCGCTCGGAGTTATTCGAACGTCAGCGTGTATCGGGCCGCTCGAGCTCGACTTTTTAATCCAATTTCCACAGTGTGTAAGTTGACACGTGCTTTGGAAAGTGCGGTTCACGCGTTTATCTGATGCTAATTCGAACGAAATCTACCGTGAAATCAGCAAAACAAAACTTTACACGGTCAGAAAAATTCTTCGATTGAATTTCGTTTAATTCAATTCTGTATAATAATTTATTCCAAAATGTATTTACGGAGCGATTTTGGGATAAATGGTCGAAATACTTTCCAAGTTAGTTTCAAACACAAAAGTGAATTAAACGAAAAGAGCCGGGGAGACAATTTTTTTCCTCGTGCGCGACCGTTAACGAAATTTTTCACGACAAACGCGCGTCCCTCGGGAGATTACTGTCTACGAAATTCGAAGCGAGAAAAAGTCCCTGGCCTGCCGAAGGCGTCCGAAGCGTTAAAGTTTCGCCAGAGGAAAAAAGAAGTCCGCGAATTCCTTTTTTCTTCGAGCGTCGCGCTCGCACGTTCGATATATCGAGTCGATCGAGAAATGTCATTTGAATAATGGGACGAAGGTGAGACTCGTCTCTTACGCTTTTTCTCCCCCCGGGCAATTTTTTTTTTCACCGTAACGCTCTCAGTGTGCGCGAAAATGCTCCGGGCCGAAAGAAAACCGAATCCGCGAGAACATAAACTACGTACGTTCGCACGAGCGATTTTATATTTTATTCCCTTTTTCCTCATCGTCACGTCATTGTAAAATCTTCGGTATTATTTTGCCAGCCGTAAAAAAAAGAAACCCCATCAAAATTTCTCGTCACGATCTCTTTGAATTCGTCTCTATATATTTTTGAAATAGCTTCATACATGTTTCATTTATAACTCTGCGAACTCATTATTGCCCGTTTCATTCGGTTTTTCGAGGATCATGCAATTTAATCATTTTCATTTATTCAATGGTTAGCCAGAGTTTCGTTTCATATTGGCTCTTCAATTTGATTTTGAATAATCATATATCGTGGAAATATCTCGAATACGCGACAACGAAGTGGAGAATCGAAAAGTGAGGAATCGCGTCACGAATAGACTGACGTTTTATTCGGAGTGAACAAGCTCCTCCCCTTTCTCTCATGCATATGATATTTTACGTGCTCCATTTGAATATACGTGTGCGCGAAACTTACCAAGGATAAGGCGAAAAGTACTTCTTCCCACTTACGTAAATATCAGAGTCACTTAACGAACATTCCTTCTTTTCAAAACTTTCAACTCGAATAGAAAATCTTTTGCTCCATTTTAGTTCATATATTTCCACCTGGAAACTTTAATGTATTTTTTTCTGATTTTTTATTTATTTATTTGATATTTGATTATTGTGATTTTAAAATATATTCTCTGTTATATTTTAATCAACATAATAAGAGCAACAGTTCGTTTTACTTTTTGTTTCAGTTTACAGGATGTCTTTCCATTTTTTAATGCTTTAAAAAAAAGTAAACATACTACAAGTAAAAGATTTTTATTTTTTTTTTATATTGAAACAAAAGTTCATTCAATATTTTAAAAACTAATCATAATTTTATCTCGTAAACGGGGCGCCTTCAAATTATTTTGTCATTTTTTAATTAAATGTGGCAAATATAATGCACAGCCAGTTGCTCGCTAAAAAGGGGGTTGGACGTGACTCGATTTTTCTTTTGTTTTTTTTTTTCTTCGAACCAGATTAATATTTTTTGACTCGGAGTTAAAAGAGAGAATTTTTAAGCAGTCTGTCTTTGAGTGGTGGAATTTTATCTCGGATTTATTTCTTTTCGCGAGGACATTGGCTCATTTTATTAATACGTTGGAGATCAAATTGAAATAAAAAATGATTCATTCTTTTCGGGCTCGCTTTTAATAATTTTTGCATGAAAAATTATTCATGCGGGCATGGAGCAGGGAAAGAAAGCGAGTGAACGAAGCTTTCTAATTAACCTCGCGGGGTTGAGAGTTTTCCTTAGAAAGCGCGGCCACGAAGCTAAAGAGAGAAAGGCTTTTGAATGAACGATGTTTCATAGCTCGACGATACGTTGAGCTACCCAGCAGGGACTCTTACAATTATATGTGCTTCTTTGGGCCAACCTTAAAGTATCCTTAAAGCTGAGAGCTTCGACAGTGTAACTTCGCAAAAGACCCATTTTTTTTATTCCCCGACTCCCCATTTCTTCCACGTTATTTTCTCGATATAATTTTTCATTGAAACAAAAAAGTAGCCTTCCCTTTCCCAACTCCCTATCTATTTCACGTTGGACCTTTTCACCAAATTTTTCATCAAGAAGTCATTCTGGGAGTATTCAAACAAATAAAATTTACATTATTTTTTATTTATCGTTTGAAAGCTTATTCGAGGTTTGAAATATACGAAAAATTGTAATTTCCCGATAACAGATTTTTGTTTTAATTCGCAAAAGTATTCTGCAAAGCCGTGTATTAAAACGTGTGTTTATTTTACGAAGCTTTATCATCTACAAATCGAAATATGGATTATTGAAAAATCGTAATTTTTTTTAAAATCTTCCATGAGAGCCTGGGTTGAAAGTAACAATTTTTTAGATCAATATCTCGATTACTACGAGCCACTTTAAATTTTACATCTATTTTAATACGATGGTAAAAAGAATTTTTATTTATCATTGGAAAGAATATTCGAAGTTCGTAGTGTATGAAAAATGGCGATTTCGAGATATTGGAAACTCACGTTGAATTAGTGCACAACTGCGAATTGATGTTTTACCAAAACGATACGGTCTCTCGCACGTTAAATATTCGATCCGGAGCGCGGAGCGTCATTGTCGACCAGCGAGAGGTCGGCTTTGTCATTTTTTTCCATCTCTCTTTTTTTTATCTGTACAGCAGCGCGGTGTAAAACCGAACGGTAGAATTTTCAATATACATTTACATACGTGCTGTTGCCGTTTTTTTTTCGTCGTTGACGACACACCGGAGTATGTCGAACAATCAAATTTTTTATCGCGATTTTTCCCTTCCGAATCCGGCGTTAGCCCCTCTTGGAAAAAAAAATCGCGCAAGCAACGAATCCCTTTTTTCTGCAACTCGTTTTTCAAAATCATTTTTAACGAAGACTTTGCTTTTTTTTTGCTCCGCGCGCTGTTACTGCAATTAAACGCGGATTTAGAAAAACTTGTTCTCACTCTCTTTTTTCGTCTCAAACGAGAATTTTCACGTTTGTTATGCACTCCAATTTTTTTTTCTATTTTCTGTATACACCAATCGCGTTTGACGTTGTCGAGCAGTTGAAAAAAAAATCGTTTCTTTAATGTTTCGCTGTTTCGCTTGATTTACGAATACTTTGATCTCTTCACTAAAGGTGCACGTAAAAACTACAAAAAATCGATCAAAAATACGAAATCGGTCAAGAGCTTTTGACTCGAATATCAAAAACTTTGCGATACACGTTTGCTGATCAAACGTGATGCATTTTTATTCAATATGTAGAATGATTTAATTAATTTTTTTAAACGAGCTATTCTTTTGTGAAATTGCTGGCCTCAATCGATGATGTATTTTTGTTTGTCGTCATATACACTCAGGGCGATATCAAAAGTTTAAAAAATTAAAAAGTAATAATAATTTAGGATATTGTACCCGTTTTTTGAAATTTTTCTCGTTAAAGGCATTTTAAGAATTCTCGATAAAAATATTGAAAGCACCAATTATCGTGACATTTTAACACGATGTTTGGAGATTTTTTGTTTAATCTTAATAATATACTAGCAGGCTTTGCGCCCTCGCGGTAATGGAAAAACTGATCCAAAATCCAATTTTTTGGTTTATTCAATATGAATTCTTCAATTTCGCCCCAAATAATTAATTAATTTCGTTATCTACAGAAAAATTCCGAACGAATAGGCTCTTAAAAACGAAAAAATTTTTTTTTTTTAATTTGGTGAGTCACACTGGGTCTCCTGGACCCACGAAAATTTCAATTAGCGATATCTTTTTATTTCTTGACGAAATGAACTTTATAAAGTGTGATTTTTAAAGATTTTTACAAAACTAAGCGAATGGTGTTGGAATCACGTTAATTCATCAATTTTTAAAAAAGTTATCACATTTTGAAGATTTTTGAAAAAATGGAAAATTCGCAAAGATTTTTGAATTTTTTTTCGATTTTAAGAGCCTATTTGATCGGAAATTTCCTGTAGATAACGAAATTAATTAATTATTTGGGGCGAAATTGAAGAATTCATATTGAATAAACCAAAAAACTGGATTTCGGATCAGTTTTTCTATTACCGCGAGGGCACGAAGCCTGCTAGTAATGTATAAATTTAAAACAATTACAACGTAATTCAATTTTGCACAGAACTTTTTAAATAAAAGTTTATGAAAAGTATTTTAGGCTCGATTCAAAATTTTTTGTTTCCACGTGTGAAAACACGAGGAATTTACGTTTAAAAAAATTGTTCCATAGAGATAGCTCTTTTGTATATTTTTTCAATCTCGTTTTTGGGGAACTCATTCGAGAGGAGGCAGAAAATTCACTTTGGTCGTTAATTTAGGAGCGCAGCTCCGATGGTAAGCACGTGAAAACAATAGGCGAATCGCCGCTTGTAAATAGTTGGATGGCTCGGCCGAGGAAAAACGGACGAGGAGAAAATGCGATAGAGCGAAACGCCGAAATTGAAACGGTTTATCCCCCATGGAAAAATGTATATATTTTGAATATAAAAAATATATATTAAAAATATATGCTAGATATGTACTTGCATATATTCAAAATATAATTAAAA